>PVJS01003125.1:0-78012 GCA_004027185.1 Glis glis
GGGTCTCACAAAGTTGTGGAGGGCCTCACTAAGGAGAGGGAGAGAGAGAGAGAGAGAGATAGGGAGAGAGAGAGAGAGAGAGAGAGACAGAGACAGAGAGAGAGAGAGAGACAGAGAGAGAGAGAGAGCGAGAGAGCTGAGGCTGGCTGCGAACCCGGATCCTCCGGTCTCCGCCTCCCAAAGTACTGGGATTACAAATGTGTGTCACCACACCCGGCTCTAAAAACTGATCTTAATTAATAAAAAATATACTTTGTAGGGAAAAGTGCACATCTTAGCATTATTTAAGTTAAAAATTTGTAAATATTCTAGTCCATGAAATAGTTTCTAAATATTAAGATTTCATTTATAAAATGAAGGAAATAACATAAAAGTGGACAAGTTTGGTGTTCTTACCATGGAGAAAACAATAGTTTTAAGGAATCAGTAATAAAATTAGTATAAATTTGAAAGCTTCCAAGTCTCTCACCAACTTCCTATACAAATATTTGGTCTTATGCCCCAGTACAATACATGTTTGTGTGTCAACTTTTAGGTCAAGCCACCAGCAAGGAAGGATCCAACTTTAGCCTTTCCGTGTTTTAGCCTGTGTACATTTAAACAACCAAAACTTTCTACTCTAGACATTAAATGATGAACTGCTTTTCTTATTTTGATAATACTGTTTATTTGACAGTGATCTATATATTATATCAATGATTCTTCTCAATCTTATATCTATGAAAGATAGATATAATCTTTCATATTTCTTTATTTTATTTATTTATTTTTGTGTGTGTGGTACTGGGAATTGAACCCAGGGGCATTCTAACCCTGAGCTACACCCGCAGCCCTATTTTTTATTCTTTATTTTGAAACAGGGTCTCACTAAATTGTGAAGGGCCTCACTAAGCAGCTGAGGCTGTCTGCGAACCTGCAACCCTCCAGCTTAGTCTCCCAAGTACTAGGATTACAAGTGTGCGTCACTATGCCCGGCTTAGACTATTTTATAAAAATAAAAATGCTTATAGGAGAAATGGAAATACAATCTTATCTCTTATATCTATGAAAGAGAAATATACACCTTCTGTTTGGGCACACAGAAATCTCCATTTCTAAGCCTCCCTTGCAATTATGTAGAAACAATGTGGTTGAGGTTTGGCCATTGGAAAGGAAGAAGTATGACCCTTATTGACTTGGCCATAAAACATCTTTCACAGTCTTCTGTGCTCTCTACACTCACCCATGGAGGTTGGAAGCAAAGGATTCCAAGACTGCAGAGTCACAAGAAGAAAGAAGAAGGTGTCACCAAGTGTACCACTTAAGAGAAGAGCCACCTTGGGGTGCCAGCCATCGAGATAAAACATTTAAAACACTGAGATTTCAGGGTTTATTTCTTCAATATCATAATCTATTCTTCCAAACCCAGAGCTTCACATAAGGAAAATAAGATGCAGAAATTCGAAGAACCTAGGCAGGTACATATGGACAGCAACCGCAAAGCTAGAGTAAGAACAAAATCACCCTGACTTTCAAGCTTGTGTCTTTCATTATTAAATCACTACTGATGCTTTAGTTACAAGATGTGTTTATTTTGATTTATAATAATAAAACAGTACAAGTAAAAACCTTGGTTAACAATGGAATTGAAAATATGTTTTGTTATAACTAAAATATGACATTGTAGAAAACCATGAAAATTAAAGATTTTTTTATTTTATTTATTTATTTTTGTGTGTGTGGTACTGGGAATTGAACCCAGGGGCATTCTACCCCTGAGCTACACCCGCAGCCCTATTTTTTTATTCTTCATTTTGAAACAGGGTTTCACTAAATTGTGGAGGGCCTCACTAAGCAGCTGAGGCTGGCCATGAACCTGCAATCCTCCAGCTTAGTCTCCCAAGTACTAGTATTACAAGTGTGTGTCACTACGCCCAGCTTAGACTATTTTATAAAAATAAAAATGCTTATAGGAGAAATGGAAAATAAAAATGTATGTATTTATATTCTATCTATATAGAACACATATGCAAAACAATTTAAATAATATATGCATATATAACATATATTTTCTAAGTCTAAATTTGAATATCCACAAAATAGAAAATATCTGAAAATCACATCTCCTAAAGTATTATAGGGGTTTTCTCTGACATATGGTAGTGGGAGCATTTTAAATGTTTTTTTCTCTATTTTTTACATATTTTTCAATTTTCCTGAAATATGTGTTATTTTTAATTCAAATGATAAACATTATATAGAGGACAATGGCAATTTACATCCCTGTTTTACCTCAAGGCAACACCTGGATCAAATGCGCGTTCAGAGTTGTAAAGTTCAGACCACCTGGGTGTATGAAGGGTGGGCTCTTTTGTGAACAGTAGCCATGTTTGTAGCTGGTGATGTTTTTTCTATAAAGAATTCATAACTTTTGTTCTGTACTAAGACACCTTTCTAAATGGCTCCTGATGTGTGTCATGAATATCTTTTATTGCGGTAGCTTCTTTGAACCAAAATGGATTGATACTAATTTAATGTATTCACTGTGTAAAATTTGGGGGAGGCCTAAAATTGTGACTCCATCAGCAAATATATATATAATTTCCATACTCTCTGGAATGTTAAGTAAGCCTTTGCAAACTCCTGGAATGAGTTAATTCCTATGTAAAATATTGTGGACAATTTTAGTGCTGACAAACTATGCCAGGCAAAAGTTCAACAGCAAATCCGTCAAAGCTAATCCAAGGTTCATTAATCACTTAATATGCAGAAAGAGCATTTTGCGGAAGGTGGTTGGAACCATATTTCTGCCATTCTCAGTGCCTGATTCCTGCAACTAAGGAAGAATACAATATTTCTCTAAACAGTTTGCAAGCAAAAGACAAAAACAACAAAAATGCTATTTAAGAAGAATTATTCTATTTTCCCTATGTTAACATTCTGGAAGTATAAGTTAATTTATCTTTAATATCATGGATATTACCTTTGTTTTTATTTTACCATGCTTAGAAATACTTGCTATTAAACCAAAGAGTCAGCTGTAAATGCCAAATATGAAAATTTCCCTTTAAAAGGTGTCTCTAGAGGGATGGGAGTGCTTATGAATTACATTCATCCAAAGCATTACAGAATGCTTTTAAAAAGTATTCCTTAATCCTTTGAGTGAAATTCTGAACAGATAGCTGAAAAATTAAGATGCCTGAGCTAAAAGTACAGCACTGCCATTCCTCATGCTATGTCTACAGAATTCCATAAGTATTAATTCATTAATTTCTATGTTTAGTAATTGGTATTTTAAATAGAAATTACTTCTTTGAGTGATGTGTTTTGTTGTCAGCTTAATACAGTTATTTTTAGGATACTATTTGAGTGTGTTTTGCTTATCTCACTGAGAATTTTTGGTAAATATCAAGTTTTGAATTTGTTAATTGAAACAGAAATGTTGTTTGATTTCTTCCAGTTGTTTTTTTTTCCATTTCTCCCACCCTCATATCCTTTTAAGGTGTGTCTCTTTTCATAAGCTTTTGAAATCTCATTCAATTGCTTCTTGACTCTATATAGGTAGATTTATTTCATCTCTGAACACTACATTCAAGTGAGAGAAGATAAATTTTTGTTTGTTTAAGTAGAAGTCATACTTATTTTGACTCATGGAAAACTGTTCTTAATATGGTGGCCAGCCATAGAAAAGGAGTGATGAGAAGAAAAGGTTTAGAAAAAAAAATGTTTATGCATTGCCTCCAGAATGTTATAGTAAAATGAGATCTAGTAATTATTTAACATCTTTGAGCCTCAATATCTTTATTTAGAAGTAGTATAACAATAATGCTCATGTTATGGAATTACTGAGATAAGAAATGAAATAATGAATATTAAGGACTTCTTCACTACGTATGGGATTTTACATTTTGCACAAACTAATTTTCCACTGTTTTCTTATGGTAATCATATAAGCATGCCTCCTTTGCCAGTTCCTCTGAATACTACATTCTTTAAATTATGCTAATAGAAGTGTCATAAAATGGATCTAAGTATGTGGTCATTCTATTTGGATTTTCCATATATTTCTTACTTCCTGTCACATAAATATATCATAGTAAGAATAAATTAATGGTAAACAATCTGTAAAAATTTGAGAATCCATAAGTGATGTCTTGTGTAGCTTATGAATGTACAGAGAAAATTTGGTGACATGATAGTTAATGGAAAGTTTGTGCTGAAGAATTTCAAATTGACTGGATTTTGCTATGGTAATAATTCTACTAAATTTTCTTATTGGGACTAAATATGTAGACAAGAATATATTGTTTAGTCAAAACATGAAGAGGATTACTTCAATGATAAACGTTGCCAAATGACATTGTAGATGAATCAAACAGCTATCCTCTCTTATCTGTATATTAATCTCTTCTAGCTTTCAAGAAGCGGGCATCTTGAGGTAACCTCACATTAGCAAAGGACAGAATATGTTCCAGCAAACATTAGTTGTGCAGGAATAGCTATTTCACCAAAGAGGAACTTATTAAAAATAAAAGTGGGAATTGCTGGTGTAAACACTTTGAACTGATTTTTGTTTTGTTTTGATTCTGGGACTATTCAACATATTTAATTTGTTAAATTGAATCGTGACTTGAATTATAAGTTTATTATTTACCTTTAGCAAACTCACTTTAATTCTTCCAGGAATAATGTCTGTGTGAAACACTTTGGCACTCTTGGATATATTTAATCATTACAAATTTTTATTGAAGTCCTACATAGTATATACTGTTTGGGTGCTATGATTTCAGTGATGAATAAGAATGAGAAGATATCTGCTCACAAAAACTTATAAACTATTGTGCATGAAAAACAATAAGCATGTAATGCAGTGAATGAACAAAATCATTTTGAAGTATGCTGAGAACTATGAAGTAAATGCAATGGTAAAACTGGAATGAAGGTGACCGGCAGTAATCGGAGCCAGGTAGCCTTGCTTACATTCAGCAGAGATAACTATGTCATTTGGGGCAGAGCCAAAGTTGGAAAAACAAGTCTATCATGATATGATATACTTGACTATTCCAGGCTTAAAAATATGTCAAATATGGCCTTTGTGTTATCGAAGCTTATTATGAGAATATACAAGATAGCTAAAACAAATGGGTTATTCTCGTGCTAGCAATACGATTCTGCCTGTAATAAGAATACTTAGTCTTGGAACGATTCCCTAACTTTGGCCCCTCATTAAATTATGTACCTTGAGAGCAATTTTTATAACCTCTGGTGACAATTAACTATGCATATAATAAACACCTGATCAAGATAGACCAAAGCATAGGTTTTGTATTCCATGTGAATTGAAAGACTGAGAAACTCAAGGTAGAAGTTGATAGTCGGCACATGAAACCCATTTACATTCCAGGTGACTATGAACTATTATTCTTTAATTCTTTATGCAGCTTACTGAATATTTAATGTCAGAAGCACTGATAACTCTGACTTAAGTAAGGACTTTTAAAAATTCAATTGTAATAGATGCTCTCATTTGTGTTTGGAACGTCTTCCAAAGGCTTATATATTAAAGGCTTGGTTCCCAACTTGGCACTATTGGGAGGTGGTGAAAACTTTCAGAAATGGGACCCAATGGGTTGTCCAAAGACTATTATGGGCATGTCCATGAAGAAAATAGTAGGACCCTGGTTTCTTCTTCTTTTTCTCTTTTGCTTTCCAGCCATGAAGTAAGTGGTTTTTCTTCACCACACATTCCCACAAATCCGAAGTAACAGGGCCAATTGATCAAGGACTGAAACCTCTAAAACTGTGAGCCAAAATAAACTTTTTCTCTTTATGGTTTGATTATCAGATATTTGTTTTTTTCCTATGATTTTCATTAAATGTTATCCCCATACTTAATTTGAATCACAGAATAAATGAGCCTTTGAATGTAAAGCCTTTGAATACATGTAAGAACAGTTCTAGATGCTTTACATGGGCTACTTCATATAATTTTTTTACCACAGCCCAAGTAGAAAAAGACGATTAACACAATAGACAATGGGAACTAACCTTAAGTAAAAAGATCTTAAAAAACATACATAATAGGCACTGGAAATGACAACCAAAACTACATATTAAACTGCAACAGTCCTGAACAACACAAACAACAAAACAAAATCAACATTCAAGATGTTCATGGAGATACTTAAGATTTTTTTCATCAAACTTTATGTCTTCTAAGAGACAAGTTAGGTTTTAGTGATCATGAACAAATTTTCCAATCATTATAATTAGGGATCCATTCTTTCCAGCTAACTTTTACCATATTCATTTACACATATTAATTGTATACACTAATGTTGAAGATTGCTCTTGGGTTATTTATGCCTTAAGCAAGTTACAAAGATACCTTCTTTATGCCAATCCTATTTTTATGTGCCTTTTGGTTTATGCACCCATTCCTGCCTCCAATGCTTTATTAGCCTATCAGTGTCACGTGGAGGAAGGCAATAAACTTCAGAAGGAGGCCTGAAGTCTCTTTACTAGAAAAGAATGTGAGTTTGTTAGGCCCCTAATATTTAACGGATTTATCATTATTGCATACTTCCATGTTGTGATTGGCGAATATTCTAGATATCAAGGCAAAACTATCTTTCATTAATCACTCAACTAAGAATCAATAGTGTTTTTCTAATTTGGAGTATCCAATAAACTAGCTTAGTTCGTCTTTAGCATAGTATATATAAGCATCTATCCAATTTTTTATCTGTAAATAGTAAATAATAACTTCATTCACTTTTCCTCTTAGAATATTTTGAAAATAATGACATGACAAGATATAAAATATAAATTTCATTTTCTATTTGGATAAATTCATATATATCAAATGTAGAGGCATATCTCATTCTGTTTAATGGATATGTTTCAGGATAGTTGCTGATAAATTAAATTCTTCTGTATTGAAATTGATTTTCTTATTAGCTTCATTATAAACTTAGATACACCTGGAGATATGCTCCTATAGGGTACCAAATAAACTATCCCTAAAATATAAAAGAATGGCACTAAAAGCTGCTGCCAAATGCCAAGACTCAGACCTTTGAAGAAATAATACCACTTTCTAATTTTAATATTATTTAAAATAATGACCCCAAGAAAATTTGTACTTAAAATGTGATTTCTGAAACTCTACATCTTAAAAGTTAAGAGAAGCCGGGCATGATGGCACACGCTTGTAATCCCAGTACTTTGGGAGGCAGAGACCGGAGGATCCGGGTTCGCGGCCAGCCTCAGCTCTCTCTCTCCCTGTCTCTCTCTCTTTCTCTCTCTCTACTTAGTGAGGCCCTCCGCAACTTCGTGAGACCCGGTTTCAAAATAAAGTATAAAAAAATAGGGCCGGGGGTGTAGCGCGGAGGTAGAACGCCCCTGGGTTCAATCCCCGGTACTACAAAAAAAAAAAAGTTAAGAGAATAAGAACTCCACCTTAAAAATGTGAAATAAAAAATCCCTTCTTTTTCAGCCTTCTTCTTTGATCCATAATCAAAAAGGGTGCAAATGTATTTATTTCCAAAGGCTCCATAAAAACTAGTGAAGTATAGTGCACTGAAATAAAAGGAGATTCTGAAAGGGTCCACTCAAAATCCACCAATAAGTCAACAACAGAAGTGCATCCAAGATAATATGTAATTCTGTTAAATGGTTTATAACAATATGCATCCTGGAAAAAGCAAGGCACCCATAATGCAAGTTTCAACCATTTTCAACTATTTCCTAATTCTGGGCCATTCAGAGGCACTCACAAAACTAGTTAACTTGTTATTGTATACAGAGTTTTAGCATAAGGGAAAGGAAAAAGGTAGAGGAGGAAGAAAGAGTAATATTTATTGAATACATGTAAGAACAGTTCTAGATACTTTACATGGGCTACTTCATAAATTTTTTACCACAGCCCGAGTAGAGAACTATTTTCACTATTCATTGTTTAGAACCAAATCTATCTGGATAAGACCAAACAGCCAGAATATAAGTTCTGTAATATTAGACTACACATTCTATATTCTTTTCATAATAGGGATTTTATATAATCTTTCCTACATGCAAGGAAATAGGCTAGGTGTTAATCTGACATTGTAAAGTAGACATGAGTTAATAACTTTGTATTGTAAGGAAACACAACATAGAAGATAGTTAAACATGCCTGTGGCAAAAAAAATGGAAGGGTAAAAATAAAACATCTCAGTGATGTGCAACTGTATGTTATAGACAGGATTTTCCTTCAACAGCCACTTTACATTCAAAGGCTCATTTATTCTGTGATTCAAATTAAGGATGGGGATAACATTTAATGAAATTCATAGGAAAAAACAAAATATTTCGACAAATAAAATATTATAAGGTTTATAATGAATTTTTATTAAAATGTACTGTATTAATTTCTGGGTATTGAGATTTATAAAATCAGACATATACTGCTATTATTAATTTGGTTCACAGGAAATTTTTTTGCCCTCAATAATTTGTTGCTTCCTTGGTTGCTAATTGCTCTTTTAAAAGGCATTGCACATTTTTTCAAGAATCCTTTTACAGTTTTATTTCCATTATTCAAAAATAATGAGAAAATGTATTTTAAATGTTTTATACTAGGAATAACAGGCCATATACTAGAGGCAGCCTCAAGGGACAGGTTTTAAATACTTTGATGTAGCAGATAAAAAGTACCTATTCATTCTACTAAGGAAGAACAGACAATAATTACAAATACTGTCTTCTCTATTGAAAAAAGAGAGGATAGAATATCTTAGTATATTTGTTTCATTTCTGTAAGAGAAAAAAATAGAATGAATGTGAATTAAGTATATGCCCTAGGTTCATGGAAAGTCTAGAATGACCAAAAACAAAGAAAAATTAGTTTTCCTGCTAAGTAAACTGGTGTCTTTCTGCTATACCATGTCACCACAGGGGTCATCTCCCAATTTACCTTTTATCTCCGTCTTCCTATTGGAGGAGAAGCATACACTGCCATGAGGAATGAATTATCTGAGATCATTTTAGACTTAATCTCCTTATACTCATATTCATCGGGAGTAATTCCAATGAATTGGAAATGCAAGATTTAAGCTTATATTCTTCCCAAAATTAATACTTCATCTTTCAGTAGTAATAATGCAGACCCTTAACATTTTAAAAATGCACAATCTGTGCACCTTAATAATGAAACAAAAATTATTTTGTTTTTGCCAGCAATAAATCGTTCTTGCATTGGCTAAAAATCTAGTAGAGAACATATTGCCATTTTGTTTTGTTTTTTGAAGCATGGCATGGTAGGGAAACTTGAAGATCTCACAGTTGAAAAAAACTAGTATTGTGGGTAATTAGGAAAGTGATAAATATGCATTCCTGAACTGGCATGATATTCAGGATCAAAGACAGGATGAAACTACACACTTTGAGATTGCCAGTGCCAAAGATGCCTGTACTAATGAAAGTTTCCGCCAAATCTTGAGTCAAAAAAATGTCTGCCCTGAGTTTAGGGTTGTGTAGCTAGGAGACAAAATCTCAGATACAACCAATGTGTAGAATTTCTTAGAAAATTCAAAGGTTGCACCTGCAATGGAAGGGGTGATATAGAAAGAAGTCCTGCTGTGAAGAGCACAACACAAAGAGACTTTGCTGTCTGGAAGTTGGCACCGGAGAAGGAGGAGGAAAAGTTATATATTTCCACTGAGAATTCATAACCATGGGCGTCTCATGCTTTTGCAATGAAAATTCAAAGTTCTATTGTCATAGAAACCTCCAAAGGATATTTTAATTTAAAGTGATGCCAAGGTGGTGGAGCCTGCAGGTAACTGACAGAAGCAAACACAATTTCTCTGAAAAAGATTCATTTTCAATAAAGTTCCAAAGTTAATGATCAACTTTCAGAAACAGAGAATGTGTCCTGGGATAGAACAACAGTGAAACAAGAGTGAACAAAAATAAACCCAGATGGAATTCAGTAATTGGAGTTATCAGACTCAGACTTTAAGATTATTATATTTCTATATCATAGACGTAAACAAATAAAACTGGAGTTTGCAACTACAGAATGAAAAACTTAAAGCACATCTAGTACCCACATATTGGTGTCTAGTATCATTTTCTAGTAAAATGAACCAGAATCTTTGGAAAAATGACTGTTTTTAGGACAGAGATTCAGACTATTTAAGTTGATCCTGGAATATTTTTTAGTTCTAGAAAGTTAGGAAGTGCTGAAAAACAAATAAACTATAAAAAACCTAGACTGATGGGATACAATATGGGCAGAGGGAAGAAAAGTATTTTTTTTTTTTTTTTGCATACTGGGGATTGAACCCAGGGCCCTTATACCTCTGAGCTAAATACCTAGACTTATTTCACTTGTTTTTAAATTTTCAAACAAGGTCTCACCAAGTAGCTGAGGGTCTTAGTAAATTGCTGAGACTGTCCTTAAACTTGTGATCCTTGTGTCTCAGACTCCTAAGTGCTGGGATTACAGGTGTGTGCCACCATACCCAGCTAGGAGTAAATTTTAAGTGGGGAAAACTGGCAAACACTACCTCAGCCAGGTGACATGCCAGTCAATCTGTTAGGAATACAAATGTTAAATTCTTCAGTCCTGATTGTGGATTTCTCTCTTTTTCTAATTCCTTTCTCTCTCTCTCTCTCTCTCTCTCTCTCTCTCTCTCTCTCTCTCTGTCTCTCTCTCTCTCTTTCTCTCTCTCTCTCTCCCCCCCATATGTTTATGCTATACTAGCAACTGAATAATACTAAAGCAATCCTATATGTTCCTGATATTCTCCTATGTTTCTCTTTAACCATGAAAATGTGTCATGTTTTAAAGTCTTTCTTGTTTGATGTTTGCGTTGTCTACATCAAATATATTTATGGTTAGTAATTTCATGTTTTATAGCTTTCCATTCTTATTCTATCCTATCTGTCTATCTATCATCTATCATCTATCTATCTATGTACATATGGTCTGCTATGATCAGAACATAGCTATATAGTTGATTCCTATTCTCTCATACACTCTATGCTTTTACTTGGAAAAATACTTCATTTATCTTTAAATCAATTTTTATATATTTGGGATTATTTGTCTTACTTGTTTTCAATTTGTCTTTGATTTATATTCTCTTTCTGTTTTTCTATGTTTTGGGATTAATCAAATATTTGTTAGACTATTTTTCCTCTATTAGCTAACTAGTTAATTTTCTCTACTGTTTCAATTGTTACTCTAGAGTTTTGTTGTCCAGCATGAAAACCACTAGCTGCATGTGTTTTATTACATTTAAGTTTGATAACACTAAATAAAATAAAAAATTATTTAGTCACAAAAGCCCCAATCAAGTGTCCATTATGCCTAGACTACTAAATGGAATAGTGAAACTACAGAACATTTGTATCATGATGTATATTATGTTTTGTGACTCACCACTCTGAAGATTTGGATAAGTGTGATTGTTGTATTAAGGTATAATTCACATTATTTCTCCTTATATTCCTCTCATCATAAAAGGATTTACAAAATTTCAACTCCATTTTTAAAATTTTTGCATTGTTGTTTCTTCCTATGCTTTAATTATACCTATATTCTATCCTCATAAATCAATACTAGTACTTATTTAAAGTAAATATTAATTTCTTTCTTTTTGTGCAGTACTGGGAATTGAACCCAGGGGCGTTCTACCTCCACGCTACACCCCCGGCCCAATTTTTTATACTTTATTTTGAAACCGGGTCTCACGAAGTTGCGGATGGCCTCACTAAGTAGAGAGAGAGAAAGAGAGAGAGAGAGAGAGAGAGAGCTGAGGCTGGCTGCGAACCCGGATCCTCCAGTCTCCACCTCCCAAAGTACTGGGATTACAAGCGTGCGCCACCACGCCCACAAATATTAATTTCTATGTGCTCTTTCGGGAGCTCTTTTTCCCTTCTCTCATTTCTGTGGTTATAATCAGGACTCATGTTCCTTTCACCCCTGGTTTCTTTTGGGTAGGTCTTTTGGTGATGCGAAATCTCAGGGTTTTTTTGCCATCACTTTTGAATGATCTATTCAGTGAAGATAAAATATAAACTCTACAGGGTAAACATTAAACAGAGCTGGAGAAGAAGAATTAATATCAGAGAAAATAGACATTAAAGCAATTATCAGTGAAAATAAACATAACCTCCAACCCACCATTCTTTTCATAAGTATATAAAACCTTTCCTAAAAGCATAACTTATATTGCACACATGTGAAAAGTACATTATCTATTATATAATAGGCTAAAAATTAAGAATTACATATATGCACATAAATACATAAACACCACACATATATAGATACACTGCATATACACTACACTACACATATTTTGTATGTATGAATATAGAGAAATATATAGAGAATATAGAGAAATATAAATATATATATAGAAATATATATAGAAATGGGATCTTTGGATCAAAAGTAGACTTATTTGTAATCTTAATAGACACAGATATTGATTGTCTATCACATCTTTGTATGTCTGGAAACAAAGCAGGTTTATTCTACAATATCCTAAAGACAGAACACGCTTTTAAGTGTTTTTTTAATATTTCATAAAAGGTACCTAGAAGCAGTTTGAATTTGTGTGTCTGTTAGGAATTATAATAAATATTTTCATATGTTGAAAAATTATAGTTCTTATATTTAGGAACACATGGTGGTTATATGTGTGTATATACATATTTCTATAAAATACACTTAATCTTCATTTTTAGACACATTCAAATGGCTTCCTGATATGAGCAGGAAGAAAAACAATAAATTACCTTGTGATCTCTTCCTCTAAACTGTGTCAATAGAATTAACTATTTACCACTTTATTTTTAAATATACTGAAACATCACCTTAATTTTTCTTAAGATTCTTTATCTTATTTCAAATGTTGTGTTACAATTTCTGTGGGCTTAAAATGGCATTTTTCTTTGAGATTTTGTTGGTTAGTTAAGTTCTACTTCTACTTTTTATGAATTTCTTATTAGGATCTTTGTATTGATGTGGTGCTTATTCTTTTAAAATGCATATTGAATTGTGTTGAATTTTCTTGAACCAACTACTAGTGAGATGGGCCTCTGAAAAAGTGGGAGATGTCAGCACAGTCCCCCGAGTTTCTTTATAAATTTTGTACAACTTCTGATCCAGTAACAGACAATTTCCTTAAACACAGAATCTCTTATAGAAGGTCGTATTTCAGATGGAGAAACTGAACATTGGAAGATGACATCATATAACTCAGGAATTTAAGTAACAAAGGAAATTCAGGTGCATTTCTGGGAGTCTTTAGACAAACCAAAATCTCATTCACCTCTGTGGGTGTGAGACCTCTAACTAGATCAGAATTCAAAGGTAAATAGAAGTAGTTCTCTTCCAACATATTTATCCTGATAGAATCAGTTGAATTTCACACATAAAGCTAGATATTAAACACATTAATAAAATTGGCTTTTAAAAACCTTTACATGGTAGATAATATAACTATCTCCTCCATTAATTTCACAATATCCACTCTCTGGATCCTTAACTACTTATGGGGTCATTTTGAATGGTATTATGCCCCTCCAGCATTACATAATCCTATACACAGGGTTGCATCCCCAAAGACATTATTTGCTTTCATTTGCTTTTTAAAAAAAATTTTATTGATAAAAGTGGCATTTTTTTCAGTTCCAGGGATTGAACCCTGGGGCATTCTACTTCTGGGCTACACCCCCAGCCCTATTTTTTTATTCTTTATTTTGAAACAGGATCTCACTAAGTTGCAGAGGGCCTCACTAAGTAGCTGAGGCTGTCTGCGAATCCGCGATCCTCCTGTCTCAGCCTCCAACAACAAAATCTTTACATTGTGGATAATACAACTATCTCCTCCATTAATTTCATAATATACACTCTCTGGATCCTTAACTATTTATGGTATAATTTTGAATGGTATTATACCCCTCCCCCATTCCATAATCCTATACACAGAGCTACATCCCCAGGGCTATATCTGCATTGTTTTCATTTGCTTTTTATTTTTTTTTTTTGAGGAGAGGACAGGTCAAACCTCATCTTTCTATATAAAAATCAGCTCACATCTTAATTCATTTTGTGTTAATTTAATAAAATAACTGTTCCTGGGTAATGCACAAAGAAAACAGGCTTAGTTAGCTCATAGTTTGGAGATGGAAAGTCCAAAGATGGGTGACCCTATTGGTTTGGCCTCTGGCGAGGATGCTGCAGTATATCAAAACATGGCAGTTGGTGAGTGTGAGAGGAAGAGATAAGTCATAAGGCCATACAGGAAGAAAGAGACTGAGGAGGGGCCGTGATTTTTTTCTTGTAACAACCTGCTCTAGTGAGAAGTAAGCCACTCTGCGAGGTAAGCATTAATTCCTTCCAAGGGTGGAGCCCATAACCTAAGTTACCCCACATCTTAAATGTTTCACCACTTCAAGACCAGCACACTGAAGACCCACATTGCTGCACAGAGACCTTCAGGGATACACCTAACCCATATCCAAACCACAGCAGTCAGTATGCCATTATAATAACTTATATTAATATATAAAAACAGATCTATTTAAATACACTTCATTTCCATGCAATCCATCCATTTAAGGTACATAATTTAATTCAGTGGTTTGTAGTATACTTCTTGCATAGTTGTGTAATCAACACAATAATTTTAGAACATTTAAGTCACCCACAAAGACAGTAATATGTCCCGTTAGCAGTCACACTCCTCCCAGTTTGGCACTCAGGCAATTACCAGTGTGCTTTCTGTCTCTATAGATTTGTGTATTCTAGGCATTTATGACTGACTTCTTTTAGTTAGCATAATGATTTCAATGTCCATTCATCAACACTTCATTCTCGTTGATTGCCAACTAATATTCTATTGTATGGGTCTCACTGTACATTTTATTTATTCATTGTTTATTTTATGGACATTTAGTTTACTTTTTTGTTCTTAATTATATGCTACTATGAACATGGCTATACAAGTTTTCATACCAACATAAGTTTTCATTTATTTGGAGTACATTCCTAGGAGTGGAATTTTTGATTCACATGTTAACTCTACATTTTACATTTTGAGAAACTGCCAAATTGTTTACCAAAGTGGGTGCATATTTTACAATCTTGGCAGCAGTGATTAAGAGTACCAATTTGTCTACAACCTCTTGCACGTGACACACTTTTTATGTGCTGGGCTTTGTTCTATATTGAGAATATAGCAGTCAACAGCACCGACATTCATCAGACTTACACTCTCCTGTCATTTACTTTTTTATTGCTGAATCTCATTAGCTTTTCCTCAAATTTACAGGCCCAGGTAGAGATTTCAGTGGTGGAATCATATAATTTGATAATAACCATACCTAATTTTCTATATCACTTTAGGGTCTTAAAAATTCTCCAGTTTTAGCTGGGCATGGTGGCGCATGGCTGTAATCTCAGTGCTTTGGAGTCTGAGACAGGAGAATCACCGATTCAAGACCAGCTTCAGCAACTTAGCAAGACTCTCAACAACCTAGCAAGACCCTGTTTCAAAACAAAACAATAAACAAAACAAAAAACAAAACAAAGAAATGACTGGTGGTGTAGCTTGGAGATAGAATGCCTCTGGGTTTAATCTCCAGTAACCCCCCACCACACACACATGCACAAATTCTTCAGTTTTATTAAATTACTAAAGAGATAGCAAAAACAAATAATAAAATGAAAGCTAAGAATTTGTAATTCACCTAAGAGATAGTAGGACTCATTTTCTGACTGCTAACATAGCAACCTTTTTTATTCATTCTATAGTATGAAAAGTTAACCTGTCTTTTAAAAAATCTAGTTATTACCTTTATTTTATTCTTATATTTTAGTATTCTTAGACTGACTTTTGTCAGCTAATCTATTAATTCTATAGAGAATTATTTAACAGGCAAGAGAGGTAGAGTAAGACAAGATTATTCTTAACCTCTAGATATACACCAACTGGGCTAACTCTTACATCCAACTCAATCAAAGGTCTGGCTCATTGAGTTAACCTAATGATGGTTTTGTTTGTTATTTCATCTATAATGTTTAGATGAAACACCCAACTACTTCAGATATTTTGCTTTCTCATCTCTTTCCCATTTTCTCTTTTTCAAACTAACAACTCTTCTCATACAATGTGCTTGCTCAAGAGGGTATTAAAACAAAGGCCAGAAAAATACTTGATCCTACATTGTACTTTGGAGAGTAGTTCTTGCACTCTTTGGAGGGAAATACTCCAATTTCTATTTAGAGGAATTACTTTACAAAACAGAGTAGCATTCTTGTATACTAGCAGTTTATTCCTGCCCCCCAGATAGTAATTTGTTTTAGTAGATCAGTGGTTCCCAAACTTTAGAATCACCTGGGGAGATTTTTACATATATCTTTGTTTGGACACCAACCCTAGAGATTCTCTGAAAATTGGTCTTGAGGTATTAGAAATAGCAATTTATAAAATGTCTCCAGGTGATTCTAAATTGAATATGGGTATAAGAATCACTGCTATAAACCTATGAATAGAAATCAGATTATAGGTATTTCTGGTAAATAGCTTCCAAATGATGTGCCAATTATTAATATAAATAGCTTTAAAATATCCTTGAAATTAAATGGTTTATGATGTCTACTTGACATTAGAGAGCACTTTACAATTTCAAGTCTTTTGTCTAGAAAGTTGATAAAAGATCATACTGAGACTTATGTACTCAAAATGACTCAACATTTTTGAAGTTTTAATGGTGGATTAGGACATTTACTAATAAAAATGTTTTTTTCTTTGAAGAGAAATATCCAAAATGCAAATTAATGAAAGAAATAGATCAGAAACATAATGGGTATAATTCTTATACTACTGAAATGCACCAATTTCTGCAGTTGAATATTTATGTGTATTCAAACCTAAAACCATATTTGTAAATTTAATGTATATATAGTAAATCACATTTATATATAATAATATATAGAATATGTGTAAATTACATATAGATATCTATTTCGTGAGAAACAATATGTACTATTTATCATGGCACCAATAACATAAAAATATGAGAAAATAAATATATAGGTATAATGAAGGAATGTATAATACTTAATATAATACAGCATTTGGTAATGTTGTGTAGGGAACTAATATACAGATATGCCTCTAGAAAATTTATAATACATTTTTTGAGTGTTGTCTATTATTTTTAATACTTTTTGGTGCATTTTCATTATACATCATAGTGAGGACCAAAGTGATACAAACATACATGCACACAGGTATTGGTATATTTTCCTTGAGATCCCATTCTGCTACCCACCCTCTCCATACATATTAGTGAGATTGATGGTGTATGGACATAGCATTATTTTAACTGTTTCCTTCATCAGTTCTTTTCCCTTCCCCACCTCCCTCTCCCCCATCCCTTTCCACTATTCTATTGGTCTTTCTCTTCAATCATCTAAAGTCCCTTTTGTTTCCTGTTTCATTCTAGCTTCCACATACAAAAGGAAACACTTGACCCTAGACTTTCCAAGATGGACTTATTTTAATACACTAGCTAAAATAACTCTAAATGGTCAGAAATCTGTTATGGACTATTTTGTTTCACATTTCCAGAGTCCTAAGTTAGACGAAAAAGTTAATTTTCAAGTGCATATTTAAGGTGAATCAAATCTTGGTGAAAAGGGAATTTTTATGAAGCACAATCATTTCTTTAATGAGCAAACTTTTTACCTACAGCATGTGTCAAAAACCTAAAAAAGTTTCTTCATGTTAGAAACAGACTAAAGGATAAGAAAATAGAATCCATCTAGAGAACATCAAATATTAGCTTTATGAAAAATATTGTAAGAGGAAATTAAGCTATATTAATTCCAAGGCAGAGCTAAATCCCAGTGAACTTTATTTTTTATTTTTAATTATGAAGGCCAAATCCATTATTGGGCAATATAAATATCATTAAAACTATATAACAGAAACTCATTATTTCTGTCTTTAAATATACCTGTGCTAATATGGCCCTGTGCTAATACTCTCTGCTTTTCATTTTTCTTCCTCAATTCACACACACGCACACATGAAAAAGTTTCTTTCACATTTTAGAGTGATTCAAATCCATGATTTATTATCATATTGAATACTTTAATTTTGAGTAAATTTGATTTTGAATAAAGTATCAATTTTCTAATTCAGACCCGAGGCACATATTCAACCTCATTTCCAGTTATTCTCTTGTTCCAGAGAATAGCTCTTGTCACTACCTTAGAGAACTCAGAGAAATTCAACCAAGCTGACATCCCAACCCTGAGAGCAAAGTGGCCACAGCGAATGTTTACCCTACACCTCACCTACTTCTCATGGGAAAATAAGAGACATGCTGGACTATCTTTTTAAAATATTGGAAACACAGCTGAGTGTGGTGGTGCATGCCTGTAATACCAGTATTTGGGAGGCTGAGACAGGAGAATTACGGATTTGAGGCCAGCCTTAGCAACTTAGCAAGACCCTCTTTCAATTTAAAAAAAAAAAAGTAAAATAAAAAGGGCTGGGAGTATAGTTCAGAGGTAGAATGCCCCTGGGTTTGATCACCAGCACATGTGTGCGTGCGTGCACGCACACACACAAGCACGCGCGCACACACACACACACACGCACACACACACACACAAATAAAAACTCAAAAACAGGGACAAATTTTTAGCTAAAATATAGTTTGAGGCTGGAATATAACACCACAATATTGAATTAGATAGTGCAATTTAAAATAATCACAGCACTGAAAAAATATCCCAAGATTAGCTGATATCCAAATGCATTTCCTCTATCCTCATTTTAGACAGAAATAATAAAAATGTAACATTTTTTTCCTGGCATCATATAGAAGATCACTCATTCCCCATTTAGACCAGGAGCTAGTTGGATAGTCAAATGGTTAAAAAAAAGTAATGGAGGGCCGGGCGTGGTGGCGCACGCTTGTAATCCCAGTACCTTGGGAGGCGGGAGGCGGAGACCGGAGGATCCGGGTTCGCGGCCAGCCTCATCTCTCTCTCTCTCTCTCTCTCTCTCTCTCTCTCTCCCTGTCTCTCTCTCTCTCTCTCTCTACTTAGTGAGGCCCTCCGCAACTTCGTGAGACCCGGTTTCAAAATAAAGTATAAAAAATAGGGCCGGGGGTGTAGCGCGGAGGTAGAACGCCCCTGGGTTCAATCCCCGGTACCGCAAAAAAAATATAATAATAATAATAAAAAGTAATGAATTATCAAAAGTTATTATGTGTATGTGAAACAGAACAATATAAAATGAAGTAAGTCTTAAATGAAAAAACAGACATGAACACCTTATATATTTTCTCTTAAAGCATGTCAGAATAAAGTAGAATCTGTCTTAACTGATCTCATAATTTATTGGCCAAGGTTGGATGACACATTGTAATGAAGTCACCAATATTGACAAAATTGGGAAAAACAGATAATATGAGTTGAAAATACCTGACAAGGTCGGGTTGCTTAAGAAATATTGCCAAATTAAGTACAGATGAGACAATCACAAAAATTCAAAAAGTATTTTGAAGGTAGTCTTCTCCTTTGAATTGAACTAAATTTTAACTGGTACTGGGATCACCATTTCTACTATTTCTTCCAAACCAATGACAAGTGGAATCATTTCAGGGTTAAAGGGGCATGATTTCTCCAACTGATGCTCAGGGGTTTCAAAAATTGTGCATGTTTACATGGGCTGGGAAGGAATAATACAGCAATAAATATAGCAATGAACAATTTATTGATGCAATGTGCTTTGGTTTTGACACACTCTCTTTTCTGCATTCTGCAGGTCTAACATTCAAGATCAGCTTCCATAGTCTCTAGATCTAGACCTTTAAATATTCTCATAGCAGCCAGCCGGGCGTGGTGGTGCATGCTTGTAATCCCAGTACTTGGGAGGCGGAGACTGGAGAATCCGGGTTCTTGGCCAGCCTCAGCTACTTAGTGAGGCCCTCCGCAACTTCGTGAGATCCGGTTTCAAAATAAAGGATAAAAAATAGGGCCGGGGGTGTAGCTCGGAGGTAGAACGCCCCTGGGTTCAATCCCCGGTACCACAAATAAAAAAAAAAATTCTCATAGCACAGTTTTTTTTTAAATCTATGTCATTTTTGGATTTGTAAGTTGATAAGCATACAGTTATTGGTCTATTATTTTTCCCTTTCTTACATTGCAAACTTATGAAGGCAGTCTATGACTTAATCACTTCTCTATCCCCAATATGGAACACATTGTCAGCACATAGAAATCCTTAACGAATTGGATTAAGAAAATGAAGATACTCAATCCCTCTTTCATTCCTTATAAACATGTCAGACCTAGGAATTTATAGGGATCGGGAATGGAATCCCTCTTTGCTTCTGTGTATTCTTCCACCTCCAAACATTTATACCTCTGTCTCTTTCCATTAAATATTCACAAAGTGATGCTAACAAGAGGCAAAACTAAGCCGGGCGTGGTGGCGCATGCTTGTAATCCCAGTACTTTGGGAGGCGGAGACCAGAGGATCCGGGTTTGCGGCCAGCCTCAGCTCTCTCTCTCTGTCTCTCTCTGTCTCTTTCTGTCTGTCTGTCTCTCTCTCTCTCCTTAGTGAGCCCCTCCGCAACTTCATGAGACCCGGTTTCAAAATAAAGTATAAAAAATAGAGCAGGGGGCATAGCGCAGAGGTAGAACGCCCCTGCGTTCAATCCCAGGTACCCAGAAAAAAAAAAAAAAGAGGCAACACTGAATGCTTATCCATGCCATTGTTGCTACTTTTCAATACCTTGAGCAAAAATATGTGATCTAGAATAACCACACTTTCTTTCTGGAACTTGGTTACTGAATGACACAGCTGGATTTAAGGATCTTATTAGTGAAGGAAGGGAAACTTGGAGCCAGTTCACATTGTTGAATGAGTAGGGCTGATTGAGAAGAGAAAGCAGAAGGCAAAAGACAATATGTTGCTATGATAGAAAATATAATTGGAAATTTTTAGACTATATTACTGATGTGTTTGGGCTGCTTAGTGATTTAAAACCAAGCAACAATATTTAGTGGAGATAAATACCTAACACTCACTTTTCACAGGTCTATATTCTAGTTTGCCATGTTCCCCACCTGGTTTTTTTCAATCATTTATTTGTCTGGCCCCTGTTGACATTTGAGTTTGTAAATGCTACTAAATAGAAGTTTTACAGAGCCATAAAAATAGGAATATTTTGTGAGGTTAAACTTAGTTTGATCAAAAGAGTAGTTTACCCTGATAAATTCTGGAATGGGTCGACTTTTTAAAGTATCAATCTGTGTTTACTGATCAGTGCCACATATAATTAGAAATAACTCCAGTAATGTTTTACTATTAGGCTTTACATGTGTCTTCAACTTGAAATTTACATAAATGCTTATGTTGAACCCTGATAGAGTACTCTGGGATTTATAATGCTTACATTTTTTCATCTTGCTAAAATGAGTTATTGATTATAGAGTATTGCTGCAGTTCATTTTATGTTGTTTGGGGACTTAGGGAAGTTTTATATCACCTTGAGAAAAGATGTAATTAAAAGTTGTTTGCTGGATATATTATTAAACAAACCATTGTCTCTTTGGGAAGCAGAATTCTGGAACTAAACCAGAAATAGGGATATCTGTATGGAAATAGAAATTTGAGAATTTAGTATAGTGTTTGGTATCAATTTCAGCTAGATAATATTTTTCATTTGATCAGTTTATATTTTTCTAAGTGTTTTCTGACTTTTAACACTTTGGGCACCACAGAAAAGTACTGTTATAATTATCAATTTATAAGTGGACAGAGAAGACCAGGAGAGTTAAACAATGTATCCCAGGAAACATGATAATATATTTATGGAATCAATAATATAATCTAGATTTTTCTAATACCCTTTCCACTATAATGGATTTTCTATCCCATTTAAACTGAATTGAGCTTTTAAAAAACCTCTAAGATTTATACAGCAGACATATCTTAAAATATTATAAATAATAAAACAATTAGGGCATTTAAATCGGGCATGGTGGCGCATGCTTGTAATCCTATTACTTGGGAGGCTGAGATAGGAGAATCGCAGGTTCACAACCAGCCTGAGCTACTTAGTGAGGCCCTCCGCAACTTAGTGAGACCCTGTTTCAAAATAAAGAATAAAAAAAAATAGGGCTGGGGATGTGGCTCGGAGGTAGAACGCCCCTGGGTTTAATCCCCAATACCACAAAAACAAAAACAAAAACAAAAGTTAAGTCAAATACTAGTAGAAGAAAAGCAGGTTTAATACATATTGGGATGTGTTAATCACTATACATGAACAGAATATGTGGTTTAAAGATTCTCAGCAACCAATAAAAAATGAAAACAAAGGTTATATATTTGTTATTTTCATTTAAGTGAAAGCATGTAATATCTAGAGAGACAATAATTTTCTATGAATTAAATGCTAAATAGAGTATAATGCATAGATGATCTACATACTCTATATTTTGTAGTATATAATTTCATGTATAATGTAACTTTGGCTGTTCCCCTTAAAATATTTTATCCGACATGTTGAAGTAGTAATATATTTTTACTCTTTAAAACAATAGTAGAAGCAAAGCATGGTGGCACATGCCTGTAATCCTAGTACTTAGAAGGCTGAGAGTGGAGGATGGCAGGTTTGAGACCAGCCTCAACAATTTAGTGAGACCCTCAGCAACCTAGTGAGACCCTGTTTAAAAGCAAAAAAGTAAAAAGGGCTGGTAGTATAGCTCGGAGGTAGAACACCCCTTGGTTCAATCTCCAGTAACACACACACACACACACACACACACAGAGTAAAATATATTAGAAATGTCATCATATGCTTAGCATCAAATTATACTGCATTTCTAATAATATTAACATTAATCAAATACTTGCTATATAGTATATTATTACTCTAAGTATTTTGTGTGTAGTAAGTCATTTTTATCTTCCCTATAATGTCTGATATAAGTTCTATTATTTTACCTTTTATGGAAGATGAAATGGTGGTGTAAGTATAAAATAACTTGCCCAATGTCATATGCTTTTTCAATCAGCATTCTTACTGCTGTGACTGAAAATACCTGATGACCACAAATCAGGGGAAGGAATATTCCTTTGCTCACAATTCCAGAGATTTCAGGATTCAGTCCATGTTAGGCTGGATGAAGGCTGTGGAGCTGGGGTCATGGTTGGTGGGAAGCTGAGAGAGAAGAGCACAAGGGCTCTGCTCTCACATCACGGAGGCTGGGAGCAGAGAGAGCTAGAGAAGGGGTCCATGTACATATATATAGTCCCTAAGGCCACGCCTCCAGAGATGCACCTCCTCCACCTGTCTACCTTACCACCCAATAAGTCCATTGCAATTACACTGATGAGATTAGAACCCCATGATTCAATTATATCACCTTTGAACATCAATGCATGAGCTATTCAGGGGACACTCAATATCCAAACCATATCACAGGCCTAGTGTATTAATTGGCTATCGTGTAATACGCAGTATAAGTAACAATTCAAAAGTACCAGTGGCCTATGTTTGTCATGCCCATTAATTTCATGCTCACTACTTTCAGTTTGGCTGCAGTTCATGTAATTTGGGTAGGGATAAACTGGTGCAGCAGGACTCTGAGATATGATTTTGGTTCAGATCTGTTCCACATTTCTCATTTGGAAACCAGACAAAAGGGACACTGGTGTGAGCATGCTGCCCCTGTGGAGAGAGGGTGGGCTGCTGGAGACTGCTCTTTCTGTCCAGTAGTTAAGTGTGAGCACTGGGAGGCATGCTGCTGGAAATCCCCACAGGACGTTCAGGCATATGAACTAGAAGCATGATGCTAACCAAAACTTCCCTCAGGGCTTTCCACCCCTTGAGTACTTCCCACCTTCCGAGATGGCCTCAGGCTTTCCTGAAAATGGGCAGACCCCAAAACTTAAACATTTCCACAAAATATTCTACACTCTCAGTCCACCCCAGAACTGCCCCTGAATAGACAGACCCTTCTCTAAATCTACCCAGAAGTGGTTAACTTGTGGGTAAAACTTCTTTTTCTAAGAATTAGAACTTTGTCCTTTGAGAGCTTAAGGGAATATCTCTGTATTCACTTGTGCAGAGGGGGGCCCAATCTAACCTAAAGTAACCTCTGCCTAATTATGATGTTGTCAACATTCATTATCATTGTGAGTTTGCCCCGTTCCCTGACTGTGGGCTTCAGTTGGGTGGTTGTGAGTAAGCAATTGTGCAATGGCCAAAATAGGCATATAAGCCCCACTGCTGCTCACCTCTGTCAATCAGATGACCTCAGAGAATCGGAAATGAAAGTCTGATATAAGCAGGTACCAGCACCTCTTTACCTGGCTTCTACCTGCTTGTTGAAGACACCTGCTAATTTCCTCTTTTAAAGCATACCATTGCTGGCAATAAAACACCTTTAGGGTTGCACAAGCAGCTGCCCGGTGTCTCATCTGAATTCCTTCCTGCAAGAACATCAGAACTAGGACTGACTCTCCACTTGTGGGACCACCCACTCACAACAGTTACAGTACCAACCTGCCACCTCTCTTAAAGCATTAGCTCCATATCTAGTCCCTGCATTCCACTGCAAAATAAACAACATGGCCAAACTCAATATCATAGGGGCAAGTGAGCATATAGTTCTAAAGCAAAACAGAAGGGACAAGGAAAAAACAAATTTTGAACAATATGACACAGTAAAGATATAAATCCAGGCAATGTGATTCTAGAACCAATAAACTCTTCTTCGGTTCCTTGCTGTTTTCTATTTTATTATATTAATTTTAATAAATGTATTTACATTAAACTGTCTCTACATTTCCAAGATAACACTAAAGAATATTTATTGTATTCATTTAACATGTTGCTGGATTCTATGTTGATATTTACATACCTCCATATTTATATTCATAAGTGAGACTGGCCTATGATTTTGTTTTCCATTTTTTAAAATTAGTATCATCAGGGTCAAGTTTGCTATGTAGAATGAATTTGGTAGCCCTACATCTTTTTATACTATTTTATAAAAACAAAAATAATACAGTTGCTTAAAAGAGAAAATGTATTTGAAAGTATTATTTGGATTGTGTGATAATATAAGTAATACAAATACAAGTAACTGCCATTGAAATATAATTTAGTGTAAAAACAGGCTAGGAAAGATTGTGCCAGATATTGAATATTCTATTAGTGTTTGTTCTACTCTAACTTAAATGATTATTAATTATCTTTCTTGTTCAATTAATTTGCAACCTTGTTCTTGTATGTTACCTTTCATGTGCTATGCCTTGATTACTCCTAAGATTCCTATAATTATCTTTCATGTGTCATCATTTACTGTGTCCATAAAATCAGAAATTTTAATGATTAAGATTTGTGTATCAATAGAATGCTTATTTTTAACTTCAGTATTCTTGTATTATGGCCAATCTTTTCAAATCTTAATATATTAATTACATTTAGTCATAACTAGTCACTTGCCTGAGAGTCAGGGGAAGAGACATGAAGGAAGAAATTCATCAAATTCACCTAATTATTTTAACTTATTTTTTTTAAAGAAAAGGTAGTGCTAGGCCTATATCATAACAGATAATAAGAGCTAGTACACATCTTTTCCTAACACTGCAACTAGTAACATCATGTGGGTAGCTTGAAATTGGCCATGGTGGAAGTATTTACATCATTGAAATAACAAAAACCATGAGTCAAAGGCCCCCTTAACTAACTTCCTGCAGACCCTGTTTACTTGCATATCCCTGTTCCTAGGTCATGTTCTCCGACCTCCAATTATATATATTTTAATTAGATAAACATGTATCAAGACTTCCTTGTTCTTTTAATTCAAAATTATTTTATCCTAGAAATATGTTCTCATTACTCATTGGTCTATTGCATACATTTTATGTGCTCACTGTGCTAGGGGCAAAAAAATAATTATAACTCCAGTTTTCTTATTTTCTCTTGAATAAAGGCCTTATACAGTTTTTCAAGGATACATATAGAAGGCACTTTGTCATATATCAGTTAAATCAATCATAAATTTCATTACCAATAAATTCATTCTCAAAATAATAGTTCAAAAATTGAGTTTTGAAGCTTTTCGGCTACCACTTTCATGGTTTCATTATTTCATTTCCCAAAATAATTTGGTATCATCCATACCAATAGCTCTTACCAGTTTGTCATTGTCGCATGAAAATGCTCATGTACTCATACCATTTCTAATGGAACTTAAAGTATTTAATATAAGACAAATTTGAGGACTCACAATTCCGTATTTCAAAACTGAATTCAAAGATACAATAGTCAGTGTTCTATTGCCACAGACATGGAATAAAATAGAGAATACAGAAATAGAAGCAAACATCTATAGCCCATAATATTTGAAAAGGGTGCCAAGACCACTGGGAAAAATTAGTCCTTTCAAAAAGTGGTGCTGGAACAAAGGCATAACCACATGCAAATGTGCATACTGCACTCCATATTCAAAACATAACTGAAAATGGATTAACAAGTAAAACACATGAGATAAAACTATAAAATGTTCAGGAGAAAACATAGTATTGCATCTTCTTGACCTCAGATTTAGCATAGATTCTTATATTTGATACCTTAGACATGAGAAACAAAAAATAGATAAATTTGACTTTATAAAATTTTATTTCATGCTTCAAAAGATAAATCAAGAAAGTGAAAATATATCTTATAGTTTGGAAGAAATTTTTTTAAATCATATATCCAGAATCTTTTACCCTCAATCAAAAAATCAAGCAACCAAATTAAAAAAATAGACAAATGTTTTGAAGACATATCTCCAAGAAGGGTAAAAATGGCCAGGCACTTAGAAAGATGTTCAGTAGAAATGGTGATTAAGGAAATCAAAACCAAAATCATATGGAGATCCCACTTCACACACACTTGGGTGGCAACAATAAAAATAGTCATTGTGAAAACAGTTTGGGGGCTCCTCAAAAGAGTTAAACATAGAATTACCTTATCTGCTGGAGAGTTGGTCCTACATTTCCTTATAGTAATTGCATAGTTTCTGGTATAATTTCTAAGTCTTTGATCCATCTTGAGTTGATTTTGTGCAGGGTGACAGAGTGGGATCTAATTTCATTTTTCTAATTATGGATATCCTATTTTCCCAGAACCATTTGTTAAAGAGGCTGTCTTCTCCAATGCATGCTTTTAGCTCCTTTGTCAAAGATTAATGGACTATAAATGTGAGAATTTGATTCTGTATCTTCTATTCCACTGGTCTATGTGTTTTTTTTTTTTGTGCCAATATCATGCTGTATTTGTTACTATATCTCTGTAGTATAATATAAAATCAGGTATTGTGATGCCTTCAATATGTTCCTTAATTCTAATAATTGCTTTGGCAATTCTGGGTCTTTTTATCTTCCATATGAACTTTAGGACCATTTTTTTCTATATCTGTGAAGGATGGTATTGCTATTTTGACAGGGATTACATTGAAACTACAGTTCACTTTAGGTGGTATGGCCATTTTGATGAGGTTTATTCTGCCTGTACAAGAACATGGGAGGTTTATTCATCTTCTAAGTTCTTCAATTTCTTTCTATTGTGTACTATAATTTTCATTGTACACATCTTTTGTTTCCTTGGTTAGATTTATTTATTTATTTTTATAATTATGTATTTTCCTATACTTATATATGTATTATACTTTTATTGGTACAGTATAGTCTCACATCATAAAGTAGTTCATATTGATAGTGACATACATGCACACAGCACTTGGTGAGTTTTGCTCTGGCTCCCTCCCCACTCCCCCCTCTTCCCCATACAAAATACTGAGATTGGCATTAGTATTCTCACATATGTACATAATGTCAGTGGAAATGTTGCTTTCATTAATTCTCCCTCTTCCCCATCCCTCCTCAAAACCAACTCCTGCGCTCTACTGGAGTTTCTCCTCCATTATCTAAAGTCCCTCTTATATCCCAATTATTCCCTAGGTTTTGCATATTAGAAAAAACATATGACCTTTCTGTGACTGGCTAATCTCACTTAACAGTTCTCCAGGTCCATATATTTTCCTGCAAATGGCATAATTTTTTCCTCTTTATTGCTAATTAGAAATCCATTGTGTGTATATCCCCCAATTTTGTAATCCATTCATCTGTTGATGGACACCTGG
Organism: Glis glis; assembly: GCA_004027185.1. Taxonomy (NCBI): domain Eukaryota; kingdom Metazoa; phylum Chordata; class Mammalia; order Rodentia; family Gliridae; genus Glis; species Glis glis. The sequence goes on from PVJS01003125.1 coordinate 28,214, forward strand.
GTTAATTCCATAATTTGGCTATTATGAATTATGCTGCTATAAACATGGGTATGCATGTATTACTATAATATTCTGATTTTAGTCCCTTTGAAAAGATACATAGAAGTGATATATCTGAATCATATGGTGGATCTATTCTGTTTTCTGAGGAATATTCACACTGATCTCCATATCGGCTGCACTAGTTTGCAGTCCCCCAATAGTGAATAAGAGTTCCTATTTTCCCACATCCTCTCCAGCATTTATTGTTGTTTGACTTCTTGATAATTGTCATTATAATTGGGGTTAAATCTAAGCTCAGTATAGTTTTAATTTGCCTTTCCTTGATTGCTAATGTTGTTGAACATCTTTCATGAATGTATTGGAGATTTGTATTTCTACTTTTGTGAACTGTCTAATTAGTTCAATTTCCCATTTGTTGATTGGGTTGTTAGTTTTTTAATGTTAAGTCTTGTTAGATTTATACCTAATCATTTTATTCTTTTTGAGGTTGTTGTAAATGGGATTCTTGTCTGCATTTATTTTTCAGTGGATTTGTGGTTGGTGCACAGAAAGGCTTTTGATTTTTTAAGTTAATTTTGTATCTGGCTACGTTACTGGATTTATCACCTCTAGAAAACTTCTTGTTGTGCCGGGCGTGGTGGCGCACGCTTGTAATCCCAGTACTTTGGGAGGCGGAGACCGGAGGATCCGGGTTCGTGGCCAGCCTCAGCTCTCACTCTCTCTCTCCCTGTCTCTCTCTCTCTCTCTCTCTCCTTAGTGAGGCCCTCCGCAACTTCGTGAGACCCGGTTTCAAAATAAAGTATAAAAAATAGGGCCGGGGGCGTAGCGCGGAGGTAGAACGCCCCTGCGTTCAATCCCCAGTACCGCAAAAAAAAAAAAAAAAAGAAAACTTCTTGTTGATTTTTTTTGATCTTCTAAGTATAGGATCACATTATCTGCAAATAGAGATAATTTTATATCTTTCCCTATTTGTATCCCTTTAATTTCCTTTTCTTGTCTTATTGCTCTGGCTAGAATTTCAAGTACTATATTAAATAGGAGTGATGATAGGGGGAGTCCTCGTCTTGTTTCCAATTTTAGAAGAAATTTTCTTAGAATTTTCCTCATTCCATATTATGGTTCTTATTGAAGCCGGCTTCAATAAGAACCCCAAAACTCAGAAAATAAAACTAAGAATCAATAAATGGGATGGCATCAAGTTAAAAAACTTCGGAACAGCAAAGAAAACTACCAAGTGTCTGAAGAGAGAGCCTACAGAATGGCAGAAAATCTTTGCCAGCTATTCTTCTGATAGACGACTAATACCTAGAAAATATACATATAACTAAAAAAACTAACACTAAAAAATTACCCAATCAAGAAATAGACAATAGAACAGAATAGGCACTTTTTAGAAGAAGAAATATAATTGGCCAATAAAGTAATTTTTTCAACATCACTAGCAATGAGGGAAATTCAAATCAAATCTACTCTGAGATTCTACCTAATTAGAATAGTAATCATCAAGAAAACAAAGAGTAAAGCAGGACATGATGGCACATACCTGTAATCTCAGTATTTGGGAGGCTGAGACAGAACGATTGCAGACTTGAGGCCAGCAAGACCCCGTTTCAAATTTTAAAAAAAGGCTGGGGTATGGGTTAGATATGGCTTTGGGTTCAATTCCAATGCCCTAAAAAAGAATACAAACAATAACAATTGTTGGTGAGGATATGGGGAAATAGGAACTCTTACAAATTGTTGGTAGGATGGTAAGTTAGTTCAACCACTATGGAAATGTTTGGAGGTTCCTCAAAAAATTAGGAATGAAGCCACCGTATGATCCAGATATACCACTCCTCAGTATCTTTCCTAAAGAATTATAATCAGAATACTATAGTGACCATGTTTATAAATGCACAATTCACAATAGCCAAATTATGGCACCAACCCAGGTGTCTGTCAACAGATGAATGGATAAAGAAAATATGGAATACACACACAATGTAATTCTACTCAGACATAAAGAACACAATTCTGTCAACTGCAGAAAAATGATTAGAACTGGAGAATAGTATGCTAAATGAGATTAGACAGTCTCAGAGAGTCAAGGATGGTATGTTTTTTCTCATATGTGGAAGTCAGAGAAAAAGTAGGAAACATAAGTGACTTTAAGTAATACAGAGAGATACCTGTAGAGAAGTTGAAGGGGGCTAGGGGAGGGAGTTAGGAAGGGGAAAATAGAAATTGAAGAAGGAAATAGTTCAAATAATACTATGGCAATATGTGAAAGTATTACTACCAATCTCACTAACTTGTGTTGGGAGGGAGGAGGGGAAACAGGGTGGGATGTAGAGGGAAATGAATGAAAAGCTACGTCCATGCATATTTTTATCACATTGAACCTCACTACCAGGTATAATTGCAATATACTAATAAAATAGTTAAGAAAGATAATTACCATATCACCCAGAAACTGCAGAAACATGTACACCAACATTTATCTCAAGATACACAGAGTAGCCAAAAGTAATTATATGCAATTTTCCATGGGTACATTTCTTCATTTTCATTAATTTTGCTTTTTAATCTTTATATTTTTTGTTTGCACTTTTTAATTTATTTCCCTTCTTATGTACTTTTTAGTGCCTTCTGCTTATATCCACAATTCCCTGTTGCATTGTTCCTCAGACCAAGAAGTTGTTTAATAAGAAATACATTTGTCTCCAATCTATGTATCTTTTTAATCTTCCAAGTAGACACTTTAAATTATTTAATATTATATTGTATTGTGTTTAGAGAATAGTGATAGCTATTATTGATATTTAAAAATAAATCTCTTTACCTTTCTTGTTCAATATTATCTGCTTGGTCAACTTTGAAAAATGTCCACTTGTGATCCCAGTACTTGGGAGGCTGAGACAGGAGGATCTCGGGTTCAAAACCATCCTGAGCAACTTAGTGAGGCCCTCAGTATCTTTAGTGAGATCTTGTTTCTAAATAAAAAATGAAATAGTGCTGGAGGTGTAGTTTGGAGGTAGAATGCCTCTGGGTTCAATCTTCAGCACCACAAAGAAAAGAAACAAAAAGTCATATTCTCTTTTATCATGAGAAGGTACATTCAGTGGAGAGTGTATAATAAATCTACCTATCAGGGCTATAGAATGTGTTAGTTTATGCCTATATTTATTACATTTTACCTTATTAATCATGTTGTTTATATACTCTGTATGTTTAACATTCTTTAACATAATTGAATCATTTAGAATTGACACCTATTACTGTATTAGTGTATGTCTTTTTTCTGTTTTTCTGATTATCTCTGGTAACTTATTGTACATTAAATTTGCAGCCTAGCAATTTCAAAAAAAATATGCTGCTACCATAATCGTGACTAGAGGTATTTTTGTATTGATTTTTGAGTTTGGTGAGTAGTCTATATTTTTCCATATTTATAACCAGACATTTAAATTCTGTTTTATTGAGAATGCTGTTTCTTTCCTTTTTCATATGTCAAATGCTTGTATATGTATGGGTCAGCCTCCAGGTTCTCTTTTCTATTTAATTGTTCTATATATCTGTTTTGTCGAAACCCACAATATTAAATACAATAACTTTACAACAATTTATTTTCTAGTTTAGTGCAAATATCATCTCTCTGTGGTTTATCTCTGTGGTTTTCTACAGTAACATAAGATGAACTTTCAACCCCTTCTCTTCGCTATTACAGGCTATTTCACTGCTTCTTAATCTTGATGGGTTTGTGGCTTGCACTGACAGAGTGGAAATAAAATTTTGCCAGCTCTGAAATCAGCCTAACATGCATCTATTCTCTCTCAGAACGGTGCCATTAAAATATGAATATAGTCATTAAAATATGAACACAACCACACTCCTCTGATGGTAAAAGACACAGGATTGAGCCAATATTACTGCTTCAGTCAATAGCCAACTCTTTGTTGGTCTATCTATTGACCATGGATAATATGTGCAAGCTCAGCTCAGGTCAACTGGGTATGGCCAGATCTCAACTTCCTAGTTGACATAGACCCATGAGTAATAATACATACCTGTTGTTTTAACCTACTCAGTGTTGAAGTGAATTTTATTTAGCAATAGCAAAACATCATAAAGTATTTTTTATGATCAGACAAATGCATGCACACAGCTCTTGATGCCCTTCCCACCTGGTCCCTCCCTTGTCCCTTCCCCTCCCTGTGCATGTCTTTGATATTGGAATTGGTAGTTTTGCTTACATTCATAGTATTATTTCAACTATTACATTCTTTATGACTTTGTCTCCCTTCCCTAATCCTCCTCTGTCACTCTCCTGGAGTCTCTGCTCATCTATCTGATGTTGCCCTTATTTCTGAATATCTCTCTAGCTTCCACATATAAGAAGAAACATATATCTACTCATTTTTTGAGACTGGCTGTACTCGCTCAGTATGATATTCACGAATTCCATCCATTTTCATGCAAATGGAGTGATTTTGTTCTTATTTATGGTTGAGAAAAATTCCATTGTGTGTATACACCAAAGTTTCATGATCAATAAATCTGTGAATGGATACCTAGGCAGGTTCCATAATTTAGCTACTGTAAATTGAGCTGCTAGACACATGGATATGCAAGTATCGTTATGATATTCTGACTTCATTTCCTTTGGGAAGATGCCTAGGAGCGTTATCGCTGGGTCGTATGGTAGTTCCATTCTCAGTCTTCTAAGAAACTTCCACACTGATCTCCATAGTGGCTGTACTAGTTTGCAGTCCCACAGACAGTGTAGTAAGGTTCCTATTTCCCCACAACCTCACCAGCATTTATTGTTTGTGTTCTTGGTGATTGGCATTGTTATTGGAGTTAGATGGAATTTCAATGTAGTTTTAATTGCATTTCTCTGATTGCTAAAGATTTTGAGCATTTTTTCTAAAAGTATTAATATTTTCCTTTCTTATTTAAGATTTATACCTACTTAAATAAAGGCAATATACAATAGCCCCACAGCCAACATCATATTGAATGGGGAAAAACTAAGAGAGTTCCCCTTAGAAACAGGGAAAAGACAAGTATGTCCACTATCACCACTTGTTTTCAATAGAGTACTAGAGACTCTAGCCAGAGCAATAAGGCAAGAGAGAGAAATCAAAGGAGTGCAAATAGGAAAAGAAGAACTGAAACTATCTCTATTTGCAGATGGCATGATGTTATACTTAGAAGACCCAACAAACTCAACCAAAATGCTTATAGAACTGATCAACAGATTCAGCAAAGTGTCGGGATACAAAATCAATCTAAAAAAATCAGAAACTTTTCATTATTCCAACCATAAATCCACCGAAAAAGAAATCCAGAAAACATTTCCACTCACAATATCCCCCAAAACAATAAAATACTTAGGAATAAACCTAACCAAGGAGGTAAAAGACCTCTACAAGGAAAATTATAAAACATTGAAAAAAGAAATTAAAGATCTTAGAAGATGGAAAGACCTCCCATGCTCATGGATAGGCAGAATAGATATCATCAAAATGGCCATTCTTCCAAAAGTGATTTACAGATTCAATGCAATACCAATTCAGTTACCAAGGTCATTCTTCACAGACAGAAAAATCAGTCCATAAATTCATATGGAACAACAACAACAAAAAAAAACACAGGATAACAAAAGTAGTTCTCTGCAACAAGAACCATGCAGGAGGCATCACAATATCTGACTTCAAACTATACTGCAAAGCCATAGTAATAAAAACAGCATGGTATTGGCACAAAAGCAGACACATGGACCAATGGAAGAGAATAGAAGACTCAGAAACAAATCTTCACACTTTAAGCCAATTGATTTGTGACAAAGGAACCAAAAACATACACTGGAAAAAAGATAGCTTCTTCAACAAATGGTATTGGCAAAACTGGTTAAACACATGCATTAAAATGGAAATAAACCCCACTTTCTCACCCTGCACAAGAGTCAATTCAAGATGGATCAAACACCTGGAAATTAGATGAGAGACCTTCCAACTACTTGAAGAGGGCATAGGTCTAACACTTCAACACATAGGCACAGGTACAAACTTCCTCAGCAAGACCCCAAAGGCACAAGAAATTAAAATAAGGATCAACACATGGGGTTGCATTAAACTGAAGAGCTTCTGTGCATCAAAGGAAACTATCAAGAACCTCAACAGAGAGCTGACAGAATGGGAGAAGATTTTTTACCAGCTACTCCTCTGATAGAGGACTAATTGTCTAGAATATGCAGAGAACTCAAAACACTCAACACTAAAAGAAACAACCCAATCAAAAAATGGGCAAATGAACTAAACAGACACTTCACAAAAGAAGAAATACAAATGGCCAATAAATGCATGAAAAAAGTTCAACATCGTTAGCAATCAGAGAGATGCAAATCAAAACTACCCTGAGATTTCACCTAACCCTAATTAGAATGGTAATCATTAAAAACCCAAACAATAACAAATGCCGGTGAGGATGTGGAGAAATGGGAACTCTAATACACTGTTGGTGGGATTGCAAATTAGTGCAACCACTTTGGAAAAGTGTGGAGGATCCTCAGAAGAATGGGAATGAACCTACCATTTGACCCAGCAATACTACTTCTAGGTATCTACCCAAAAGAATGGAAACCAGACTACCAGACTAATACATGCATATCTATGTTTATAGATGCACAATTCACAATTGCCAAACTATGGAGCTAGCCAAGATATCCATCAACCGATGAATGGGTTACAAAATTGTGGGATATGTATACAATGGAATTTTACGCACTCGTAAAGAAGAACAAAACTATGTCATTTGCAGGGAAATGGATGGAATTAGAGAACATTATGCTAAGTGAGATTAGTCAGTCACAAAGAGTAAAAAGTCAGATGTTCTCCCTAATATGCGGAAGCTAGGGAGAATAGGGCATAGGAGGGACTCCAGACAAAGATGGAGAAAACCTTAGATGAGTAAAGAAGGCGACCTAACTGAGGGAGATTGAACAGGGGAAGATGGAAACACCCTAATGCACAGGATATACATACACAAATTTATCAAAGTCAACTACTATGCTGAGCATGAGAAGAAGGGGGAGCAAATGGGGGTGGGAATTGGGGGAGGGCTAATTGACTGATGTGTGCATGTATAATTCTACCACCCTGAAACTCATCAAGATTTATGATTAGAATGAATCAATAAATCAAGAAAATATTTTTGCATAATATAAAATGGGGAATTAATTCATTATGTTTCTGATAAGGAGAGTTAAATGGACCAGCCAAATTTATTATAGATTTTTTTCACTTATGTATGTATTAATCTTCCCTTATTTGTTGGCTTATATCCCAACATCCTCAGTGGTTCCTTGAAACCACAGATAGTACAGCACCTTATATATTGTTTTTCTTATGCATATATACCTATGAAAAAGTATGATTTATAAATTAGGCACAGTGAGATATTTACGATAATAACTAATAATAAAATAAAACGATTTTAACAATATATTATAATAAAAGTTATGTGAATGTGGTATCTCTCTCAAATTATCTCATTTTACTATACTCATTTTTCCTCTTTTGGACCACAGTTGACTACAGGTAACTAAACATATAAATAAACATTCTGGATAAGGGAAAACTACAATAATGCTACTTGTTTCATATATCAAATGTCTTTATAAATTTTGTGTTGTTTTGGTTCATCTATTACATCTGGGCCTCTATTTCCCTGTGAGGATAACTTGTCTATTATTTTTCTTATTAGGCTGGGCATGGTGGTGCTTGCTTTTAATCCCGGTACTTGGGAGGCGGAGACCGGAGCATCAGGGTTCGCAGCCAGCCTCATCTATTTAGTGAGGCCCTCTGCAACTTCGTGAGACCTGGTTTCAAAATAAAGTATAAAAAAAAGGGCTGGGGGTGTGGCTCGGATGTAGAACACCCCTGGGTTCCCCGGTACCGCAAAAAAAAAAAAACTTTGTATCTCATCTACTTATTTCTAAAAACTGATGCCTACCAGTTTTTCCCTCCAAACTAACTATATAAATTATTGCAAGAATATTTTAAATTCTTTAGAATGTCCCAAATTGTGCCTTAATGAAATATACAATTGTCAAATTTTGGATATTCTTCCAAGACCTCTAGTTTAAAAATATTGATTCTAAATTCCTTGTTATTTTCATGTTTTTCTCTTACTAGTTAATTATTTTGTACATAGGGTCATCTATTGTCTTTCACTAGATTCTTCTGCAGTTATTAGCAGTGTTATAATTTTTGTTTAATAAATATTTATTGAACTACTTGACCACATTCTAAATAAATGCAATGTGTTAAACACAGGTCATAGAATACTAAATGATAAATGAACCTTTGATAAAAAGCCTAATTATATATTTAGAAGAGATATTTAATAATATAATGGTACACACTTATGAATGCAACACATTTTGTAAATGTTAAAGAAAAATCTACAAAGAATTTTGATATGAGAGAATCAATGCGTATATTTTTTGTGTGCGAAGTGATGCACCATATCAACATCGTGAAAAGACAACTTCAAGTCAGAAAGAAGGGGAGAAAGAGTTTTTCAGTCTGCTCATTTAACATTTAGCAATATTATAGATCCAGTATATGCTAAGTATATTTATATGCAATTATTATAGTAGTCAAAGGAAGAATTCAAGAAAATCTGAATTAGAGTGCTATAGTTTAGATATTTGTTTTTTGGTTAAGATGGTATTTTATTTTACGCCATTTTTCCACAATTAAAAGCTTTAAAAATATACACGAGGAACAGAATTTTAAGTATACATGATAACAATAAAAGAGGTAGTAAGGTTAACACATTTATTTTTTTCAAGCAATATTTATATGTTGGAAAACATGTTGTCTGTTTCTATAACGGAAGATGATTGAAGCACTTTTAAAACTCTCTAAATACCTTTTAAATGACTGAATAATATCTCATACTATCAATAAATCATAACTTAGTGAAAACTACATATTTAAACTTTTACAAATAATGCTTTATTTTCTATTTTATGAATTTGTTGTTGCTTACATTTCTTTTGTTTAAATATTTTTACTATTGCATTGTAATTATACAAGTATACATACAAACAAGACTTGATGTTTCCCTTCAGATCCTACCTTGCTACCTACCCCTCTCCATACATATTAGGGAGACTGGTAATGATATCTTCATGTATATACATACCATTATTTGAACTGTAACTGTCCTCAGTTCTTTTTTCTTCCTCTTCCCACCTCCCTCCCCCTGTCTCCTTCCACTATTCCACTGGTCTTTCTCCTCATTTCTCGAAAGTCCTGCTTGTTTCCTATTTTCTTCTCTAATTTCCACCTAAGAGAGAAAACATTTGACCCTTGACTTTCTGAGACTGACTGATCTCACTTAGCATAATATGTTCTGGTTCCATCTATTTTCCTGCAAATGACACAATTTTATTCTTTTTTTTTTTGTAGCTAAATACAATTTCACTGGATATTAAGTGTCCCTCAACGGTCCATGTAGTATAGACCAGGTTCCCAGGGTGGTGCTTTGGGGATGAAGCCTTTGGGAAGTGGGACCCAGTGGGACCCGTAGGTCATTAGGGGCATTCCCTGGAAGCAGCCAGTGGGGGTCCAGCTCTTTCCTCTTCTTCTCTCTTTGCTTCCTGGCCATGGAGTAAAAGGCTTTGCTTGACTGCATCCTCCTACCATGATGTACTGCTTCACCACAGGCCCAAAAGCAACAGGGCTAATCAGTCATGAACTGAAATCTATGAAACTCTGAGTCAAAATAAACCTTTTTCCTTAATAAACTAATTATCTCAGCCATTTGTTATAGTGTTGGGAAGCTGACAAGTAGAGACGGGATAGTCCTTAAATAATTGTTATGCTTTTTTGATAAATTACATTTAGTGATCAAGTAGGCATATATAAAGCATGTCTAAAAACACATCACTTTGTCAACAACAAAGTAAATTTTGTTTCTTCAGTGCATTATTTTGCTGAAAGTTTCCACTTATTAGAATTTTGTTAGTAATGTTCATTCATGTATTAAGAGGCTGATTTTAGCAGTGCTGGTCATGTTAAAAGCACACTCCAGGGAATGTTTTATGTTTTGATATGGTTCCTAGTGGAGCTCTGAAACCACTCTGACTTCATCTTCAGTGAAGTTGGACCATGATGGTATTATCTGCTCTCTAAAGGGTATTATATTGCAGCTAAGGTTTTCCCTTCTTTACATATCATGGAATAGCATATGAAAGTAAGGAGTTTACCACAGAAATTTAAATTTGTGATCTAAGTGATATGCATTTCACTCCAAAGCTATACATTAAATCACTGAAACTAGATTCAATTCATATTACTGCCATTTTATCCCAATTACTCAACCATGTCACAGTCATGTAATATTAACAACTTTATCATGATTAAAAACTTATTCATGGCTGGGTGTGGCGGTGCATGCATGTCTGTAATCCAAGTACTTGGGAGGCTGAAATACAACAAGTTCCAGGACGGCCTCAGCAAAGTAGCAAGACTCCCAGTAACCTAGCAAGGCCCTGTTTCAAAACAAAACAAAATAAAATAAAATAGGGCTAGGGATGTAGTTGAGAGGTAGAATGCCCCTAGGCTCAATCTCCAGACACACACACACACACACACACACACACACACACACACACACACATTATTCACATTCAAAATGATTGTATGATTGGAAAGAAACCATCTCTTTTCATCAGAAGAAGCTATGACTACATTATCTGAAATTTAAAGCTTTTAATACAACTTCTAGAAAAGTATGTAGCATCGGGGAAAGTATATCTAGCCATTGGGAAAGAAATAGTAGTTTGACATTCAGAGAGATACCTAAGAGTAAACACAAAATTACAAAAAGATCTTCAATAAATGAAGCAGACTGATAGTCCATTTTAATGTTGTTCAATTAGCTTCAATTTTCTTTGGGGGGAGATTTTCATTGGGTTGACATATCTTAGACATGGGAGAAGGTCCTCTATATTAAAGTTTCTTTCTTTCTCTCTTATTTCTTTCTTTCTTTTTTATCTAACAAAAATTGAAATATTAAGGTTATAAATTAAAATAAAATACATTACTTTCATTAATAAGCCTACAGTTGAGACACAGGATGTGATGAAGCTTGCGTCCAACACAGAAGCTAAACATGCCCAGCACTCACTTCTCCAGCCTGCTGTGACTTATACAGGTATATTAAAAACACCTGGTCAATGATACTGGTGGTAATGACTCCTGAGGGACTACTGAAAATATTTTTTCTCTAATAAAAATAATAAAAACCATAGAGGTAAATATTCCTCTTCTTTGCCTAGATATTGCAGAATCTATATATGATGCCAAGGGGCAGTCATTCATTGTACATCCTGAGGAAACACATCAAAAAAACAAGACAAAATACTAAGAAGAGCTGGATAAGATGGCAAGAACCAGGTAATTTATGAAAAACACCAACTGCTTGAACCAAACCAGCCCCACCTGCTCAGGATTGTTGTCTTGTGATAAAATAGTGTAGCCTTTTAAAAGTCAGCTTTTGTTGGTTATTTAATTGTTGCAGTCAAAACCATCTGAGCTGGAGCACTTTTCATTTTTTCTGAAATTTCAAATTATTGTCATCTGTGTCCTGTTTTCTTTTAAATTTATTCGTTTATAAGAAGAACTTTAAATGCAAATTATAATAGAAATATAATTTTTCTTTGTCAACAATAGCATAAATTTTAAGACATTATATTAAACACTGAAATTGCTTCTATGCTATTTACTTACTAAATGTCCCTTTTACTAAGTTCTATGCACTTTCATCTTAAAGTTATTAATTTAGAGTTTAATTTTTGCTAATAAGCCTGAGGTACATAAAGCACAATATTAAGTTCTGAATTTCATTTCCAATTCCATAGTTTTGCAGCAAATGCTATTTTATTTACTCTATTAGATGAAAATGCTTCCTTTTCTTAGGGGAAGAAATATGTGGAGCTCTCTTTCCAATTTTTATTACTAATTATCCTCACTTCTTTGATACATTTCAAAATGTCTTTCCTGTGAGTTGGAGTTCCTGTTAATCCTATTCTAAATTTGTTTTAATATTCTACTGCTTTTAATTGGTATAGTTGACAACCTATTAGCCTGATTTATGAGAGTTTTAATCACAAGCTTCATATTAATTTCATGGGTGGACTATGTCTTAGTCCATTTTTTGCTGCTATAACAGAATACATGAGATTGGTTAATTTATAAAGAACTGAACAGAATTTGATTTGGCTCAATCTGGAGGCTGGTAAGTTCAAGACTGAGGGGCTGTATCTGGTGAGGGTCTTCTTTGTATGGCATAACATGGTGAGAGAGATTATGAGGGGAGAGAGAGAGAGAGAGAGAGAGAGAGACAAATGGAGCCAAAATTATCCAATTGTCCTTTATGAAAGACCCATCCTAACAATAACAGAATTAATTGACTCATTAGGGCACTACCCATATGACTTAATCACCTCTTAAAGGTCCCTCCTTCTAGTGCCTACACACTTTGGGATAAAGATTCTGACACATGAATTTTGGAGCACATTCAACCTCGACACTCTGGATAGGTTTCTTGGTGCCTGAGCATTTATTTGTAAATTCAAGCAATAAATACACCCACAGAACATCGTATGTTATCCTGGATACTTAGCTTCAAACTGTAGAAGATATAGTTCCTTTTCTCAAATAATTTACCATTTTGGACATAGACAAATAATTAAAATGTAATGAAATAAAATACAATGTGATAAATCGTATTGATGAAGTATATGAAAAAAAAATTCACTCTTCCTGAAGCAGTTGAGTGGCTAAAATTCATACACATTTGAGATGATTTTGAAAAGGTAAGTAGGAATTCACTGGACATAACAGTTATAGTTGGGAAAATAGTGTATGTACATGTATATGTTAGTGACAACACTGAGTATTTTAGAAAAAAATGTGATTTATTATGATAGAGTAAAGGGAACTTGAGAAAATATTAGAATGAGATAAATTCATGATATACTACAAAGGACCTCACATGACCTTCATGAAGGAGTTTGATCTTTATTCTGAAAATAACGGAGACCACATGGAAAGGCAGTCTTGTAGAGTTGGGGAGAGGGTAGAAGTAATGGCTGCATCTGGATTTTGGGGCAACAACTTGGGCAACATAGGCAAATGTTGTCCATAGATGTATTCCAGGTAGAAGTTGATATATCTACTCTTAGCAAAATTTTTGACTATATTATGCAAGTAATGAGATTCAGAAATAGAGAAGGTAGTAGAGGATTTTTAAAGGCATATTATAGACCAATCATGGGTCTAGAATAGGAAAGATTTATTAAGAAAATTATGCCTTATTTTTCAGTCATGTTATATACAGGTTGGCCCAGATTAGCAGGGTGGCTCTGTGCCAGGAAGATTTCCAGGGTCTCAGGTTGTTTCCCTCATGCCATTCCATTATTCTGGACAGTGTAGACATCACCATCTGCATGATTGAAGCTGGTTAGCTTGCATGTCTGCATTCAAGGCAGAAGAGAGGAGGTAAAAGAGTGTGCAGAGCACACAAAATTTTATGCACATGAAGCAGATATCACTGTATCTATGGCTGGTATCGTTAATTACTTCTACCCAAATCCCAATGCTGAGAATGTAGTTACCTGGACAACAGTCAGCAACCAAAGAAGTCTGAAGGATACAATCTCTGTCTGAGTGTCCAGATTTTTAGGCATAACTATCTTACAATGAAAGGATGCTAGACGTGATTTTAGTCTATCAGATGAGTCAGAATGTATTTATGCTCTGAGTTTTTGATCTGGGAGCTGAGTGAATGGTAATACCATTCCTCAAGAATGAAATGTGTTAGAGACAGCAGTCTCTGATATGGTGATGGTGGCGGAGTGTGAAAATTAAAGACAAAAGGTCATATTGTCAACCTACAGAATTGGAAGAATCTGGGGGAACATCACGTTGATATAGCCAGAAAAAATTTAAGACACAGAGATAAATGTTGGAATGAAAATTATGCCTAATAGTTAAATTCATGAGACCCAATGAATAGTGGAGCGGTTGAGGAAAGAAAGAATGTGTTAGTAAGGAAACATTTTCAAAGAAAGGAGGAAAGTGACTATGCTTTAGATATTTTAAAGAAATATTTGACTGATTCTTGCATTAAATATGCACACTTGATAAGTAATTTCATATAGGGTATTTTTTTGTGTGTGTGGTACTGGGGATTGATTCCAGGTGTGTTCTACCTCCAAACTACACTCCCAGCCCTTTTTATTTATTTATTTATTTTGTTTTGAAACAGGGTCTCACTATATTGCTGGAAGTCTCTCTGAGTTGCTAAGGCTGTCCTTGAATTTGCGAATTTCTCATCTCAGTCTCCAAGTACTGGGATTATAGGCGTACACTACCACACCCATTTGGAGTATTTTTAAAATAATAATATTGTGATGGATTAAACAGAATTAATTTTCCATAGAGATACTCAGCATTTCCCTAAAAATTTATACTGGAAACCACCTTGTCTAAGAGCCATTTCCAGGAAACCACAAATTGTGTGACCAGTGTAGCTCTCAATTTATTGAGGTTAAACCTGCTCTCTAAGCTACCATCCTTGACTCCATCATTTCAACATTTGGGACATTTTCTATCTCTTCCCACTGCCTCCATTCCTCATGACATGATTTTGTTCTTTCTACTTTATAACTAAATTAGCACCTCTTTTTGATGATCTTCTACTTCTCTGCCTAGCGTATCTTGATCTTTGTATTGCATGAAACTCACTATCATTTGATAAATCTGTTTGCTTGTATTTACAGGCTCTAGTATCTCTTAAAAAAGCAGCAGAAATATTTCATAATCAAGAAAAATTGGTTGTAAGTAAAGTGACCTGATTTTAGACATACATCTATTATCTATTTTGATCTTTATTTGTTCCAATCTCAATGACGTTGTAATAACAATAAATTACTCTGGCTAAGAGAAGTTTACCGGCAAAACATGGCGAATGTCTGAGTAGTATTTTTATAGTTCTTGCTGCGGAGTTTAAGTAGTCATAGAAAAATTATTATTCTTACTTTCCCCATGTTCTAAGTATAGACTAAAATGAGTTTTAATTTAGTTCCCCTGAAACAATTGGTTGAAATTTTTGGAGAGGTATAACTTCTTTGATAACCCTTTTCTATACCAAAACTCTGCTGTTAAATAACTATTACCACTCAACTCTTTGTTGGTGTGTGCTATTTTCTGCATGTTTGTGTCCCTTAATAATTCATATGTTGAAATGCACCTCCATAGTGATGGTACTTAGAGGTGGGACCTTTGGAAGATGATTAGATCGCAAGGGCTCTGCCCTCATCTATAGAATTACTATCCCTATAAAAGAGGGAGTCTTCTTGCTTTCCTCCATATGATAACACAGAAGATACCATCTATAGGGAACTAGCCCCAGCTAGGTACCAAATCTGTTGGTGCCTTGATCTTGGACTTCTCATTTCTCAGACTCCAAAACTGTAAGCTATCAATATTTGTTGTCTATGAACTACCCAGTCTATGGTATTTTTTAATAATAGCCCAAGAGAACTAAGACATCTTAAATATTTCAAACCACCTTGCTTCTCTGTATTGCTATATGACCCCAAACTCCCTCTAATGCTACCTTTTTATTCTGGTGTCTGTAAATTTTTTGTGAGTCATTTTGGGATTGTGGGAAATGACAAATCCATTGATTTGTGGTTCAACAGAGTTTTGTTACCATTTACTCTGATGTTGAGTTTGATATTTTTTTAAGTTTTATACTGGATGAACTAGCATTTGTCTTGCATATGTGTGTGTACACCTTTTATGCTCCAACATATTCTAGTTTCTTCCTTTATGTCAGTGTACTAAGTCAACTCATAGAAAGGAAGTTCAGGATTCTCAAGCATACACACAATCTTGGAATAAAAATGTTTTTAAATTACACACAATCTTGGAATAAAAATGTTTTTAAATTACAACTTATCTCAAAACTCCCTTGTATTTCTTTTTTAAACACTTTTCTGTTGTAGTATAAAATTGAAAAGAGTATTATTTGGGTTATTAAGTGAATGAGAGTTGAAATATATATTTTGGACCAATTTACAGAAGCAGAAATTAGCAACAAATAGTATACACAGTCTTTATTGGATAAGTACTAAAAATATGTTTTGCTTAGTGCCAATATTTCTTCACTGGATAAAAACAAAACAAATTTAGAAGCATGATACATGGTAGATAACACCTTATGAATAATGCTACATTTCCCACTTCATCAACAGACAAGAATTTAAATAATTATACATAAACACACAAAAATTCCTTTAATCATCTGGCAGATGATTTGATAAAATCATTACTATGGTGATTATATTATGAAATTAGATACCATAAACTATTGTTTATCATTTTGCTGGATCCAGTTGGATAACATAACCTCTTTCAGATTAGCAATCTTCCTGGGGTTAAATACTGTTACTATAAAAGAGGACAATATTTATAGTGTTTCAACATATCAACATTGTATGTAATGTAAGGCAATCATAAGAAATAAAAGGTTTAAGCGTGCATATGTCTTACATATGTCTACAGTAAAGAAAATAAAAGTGTGAGGATATGAAGAAATTGGAATCCTTGTGCATTGCTGGCAGGGATGTAACACGGTGCAGCTGACATGGAGAGTAATTTGGCTTTTCCTCAAAAAGTTAAATAGAGAATTATCACATTATCCAGCAATTCTAGCAGTAATCTTTATATACCAAAATAATTGAAAGCAGGGACTCAGGTATAGGAGCATTATTCACTAGCTAAAAGGTGGAAGCAACCAAGTGTCCATCAGTGGATGAGTAGATAAACAAAGTGGTTATGTTATATATTTCACACACACATATGCACACACAATGCTGTAATATACAACCTTAGAAAAGAAGGAATGCCATTCTGATATATGCTACCACCTGGTTGAGCAACATCATGAATGTATATAATAGTGCTGAGCTGTTAGTATAGATTTAGTAGCAATGATGGCAAATGTGAGGCTGGATCAAGTGATGACATAAGGTTTTTCTCATGAGCAGAACAGTGATCCACCCTCATATGGACTATTAAATTCACTGCTGGTGGTAGCGCCGGATTCATGACCACGGATCGCAACAGTCTCACACATAGAAAGAACTACACATTTAGGTATAGGAATACTATCCTAAGGAACCTATTCTGAGGAAATGATTTGAGACAAGGAAACTAAATCTTTGTTTAGAATTACGTTCATGTCAACATCACTAAAAAGAATAAAGTGAGAAACAGCAAAATATTCTATTGAATTTAGGAACCTCAAGTATATGGGAACATTATTAAGGAAATAAAACTATCATTGTGGAAACCACATAGACACACAGGAAATGTTTGACATGATATTAAACAAATATATGCTAAACGATAATTGTGAGGCATTTTTGTTAACACATGCTGCTGGCCTGTTGCCAAGAACTGGATGTTGTTGGTAAGAACTAGATATTGTTATAGAAACAAAAATTAAAAGCTGTGTTATATAAGTATACATAAGATATATTGTTGAAATTTCTGGATAGTGTGGTAATTTTCTATTTTGCTTTTTGAGAAACAACCAAACTGTTTCCTACAGCAGCTGCGCTATAAATGCAATCTTTACTGTTATGCTCAGACCTTTTGTCCCAGAGAGACCACCAGGAGACCAAGCCGTATGCAACCACACAAGAGCCTTTATTCAAGCTTAAGCTTGGGTGCCCGACATACACTGACACAGCAGTTCAGTATGGGGACCTCGGGCACGTTTTTGCTTCCATTTTTATAATTTTCAAACAAAGAGCCTCAGTTTCTCTCTGCTAATTGGACAGTCCCACGTGGGGTTTCTCTGACCTTTACAATGGTTGGTTATAGATACAGTTGATCATCACAGACTGGTTAGACATTCGCTGTCCTTGTACACTCTATATTGGAAGATGTTTTCCCTAACTTTCCAGACTGTTACAGTAATAGTAACCACAATAACCATTAATCTATAGAAGGCCATCTTGACCTCAGTCAGGAGGGTCCCAAATAAGGACGTTTTGTTTTCCCAACAGATGTTTGAGTCAGGGGGTTTTTACCAAGGACATTCTGTTATTTTAGCAAAGGCCTGAGTCAGACTTGCTAGCAATTTTGCTTTAACTGTTTAAGTGCGTTTACATTTACAAATGCTTTTCATGTCACTCTGTGAATAGTTATGTGTGCATGCATATGTATATGTATGCATATATATAAGTAATTTAATATGTGATAATATGCAAAACATATATAATAATTCATATTGTATATAAATTACGCATATAAATTACGCATATATATGCATATATAATTGGGTAAAGTTCACATTCATAAGTATAATGGATAATTCTATGATTTGCAATTAGATTTCCTTGTTCTTAAATTTCCTTACCTATAAGTGACTAACCTAATTGTTGCAAAGAAAAAAGGTTTCTTAAAAATAGGCTAGTTCTTAGCCATCGTTGCTGGGTTGGAGCAAGTGGATCAGACCAGATTAAGGTCTTAGAATAATATAGGTCCACTCACTTGACTGAAGGAAACAGATCCCCTTGTTCTACAGCCAAGCCCCGTTTGATATGTTCTAGATAATTTTACTCACCAAATGCATATGAGAGAATCAGAAGAACAAAGACATCTCCAGTTTTCACCTATCTGTCTTCCGAGGAGCTTCTGAAGGAAAAAAAGAAAGTGCATACCTCAGTTGCTAACATCGCCAGAAAATGTCAGTTTTAATTGGATAGGAATTATGCAGTCAGGTGTGACAAGGAAGAAGGGGTTATCATGAGCTAGTAATTTGACAGGAATGCAGCCTCATGCTCTTAATCCCTCCAGAGTGTTATCTCATGATTACCAAACACCCTGCTTAGATATGCCTTATTAGTTTCTCTTTGGGATATCTTCATTCTTCGGAAAACCATACTTCTGTGTGCTAGAATATGATGATGTTAGCGGTTTAAAATATGAGCAGCTACTTCAGCTGAACTAGTAGTTCACAAAAATTAATCTACCCTTTACATTCTTTACATTAATCTGCAGACCAATCAAAATGTTCCTTTAATCCAAACAGTTTTATAATGCAGTCTAAATCACTCTGGTTCAGGTGCCTTGTGCTGCTTAAAGGAAACGTAACGAGAAAATTTAATCTGAAGATTAGTAACTATTTTTGGTTGGTACTGGCTGGTATCACCTAGCAACTATAGAACATACTGAGCAAATCAAACAAATAGCAACCCATCCATCCTGTCACCCAGATCAAATCATTAGGAGAAAGTAAGTATGCTTGCTAATATAATAAGGAATATAATAATAAGACAGGATTTTTAAAAAGGCAAAACATGATTTGAGATAACATCATGTGGCAACTGCCATTATTGGATGATTAGTGGAATAACATTCATAAAAACCGGAGTTTAAAAGAAGGCTTGGAGATTTGAGTCTGTAATACAAAATGCACAGAGGCACTGAAGAATACTGCCTAGGCCAAAAACAATTGAACTCAGTTAAATAATATGTTGTCAAGGCATTATAATTGGTTTTGTTGGGATCAGAGCAAAGAGTTTAAATTTCTAAGTTATGGGCATATTGACAGCATATATTATTTTCAAAACATTATGCCAGATGTCAGTGTCAGCGAGTTCAAGTTACTAAAGCTGATGTGAACGTTCCCATGGTAAGGTGAGTGCAGGGAAAGAATTGGGTCTGGATAAAAAGCAATTCCACTGGACACTCAGACCAACCCTCCAAAATATTATAAAATCATAAACATTAAAAGAAAATGGAGCTGGGCGTGGTGGTGCACGCTTGTAATCGAAGTACTTTGGGAGGCGGAGACCGGAGGATCGGGGTTCGCGGCCAGCCTCAGCTCTCTCTCTCTCTCTCTCTCTCTCTCTCTTTCTACTTAGTGAGGCCCTCCACAACTTCATTAGACCCGGTTTCAAAATAAAGTATAAAAAAAAATAGGGCCGGGGGTGTAGTGCAGAGGTAGAACGCCCCTGGGTTCAATCCCCAGTACCACAAAAAAAAAAAAGAAAATGGAGTTCATCTTTGAATATAAATATTGAGTCTTCTCTGCTTCCAGTCCTAAAAGTGTAACTGTAACTAACTCACTCTCCAAATCTTAAATTCTTGACATGCAAATTCGTGAAGCATTTCATATTTAAAAAAAATAAAAATAAAATTGGAAACTTAGATAGCTTCAAATTTTGAGTAAATACAAGCCAACAGAGAAAAAAATTAACCCAGCCCCACTAGAAGATACCACCTCTAATTTAACTGCCTTCCAGAAGAAAGTTAAAAACGTTTTAAAAGAGAACACAGATCAGCCATGATGTACAACATACAGTAGAAAATTACTAGATATGCTTAAAGCATTACCTATAATTAAAAAAAGAGAATTTAATTAAAACTGACATCATGATGTCTGAGATTTTATAGTTAGCAGTTAAGATTTTTTAAAACAGATACTATAAATTTGACCAAAGACATGAAATAAGTTAGAAGTCAACAAAAATACAGGAAATTCCAAGTAAATAAATTCTGTCTCTTGATGGGAAAGTGAGAATTAAATTTTAAACAATTTAATCTAGCATGAATTCAGTAAGAACTATGTAAATTTTTGTCTACTTAATTATTTTTCCCTTAATTAAGATTTTCAGTAGTTTGACAGTCATGTGCTTGAGAGTAACTTTCATTGTGTTTATTCTACCACTTTTATTCGTAACCAGTGATAGACATCTGATTTTGTTTCTACTTTTCCCTCTTTATTTTATAAACTCCTTATGAACACTCTTAGGATATGCTCTTTTTCTCGACTGTTCAAAAATTTCATAATATGTCCTTGTTTGGAACTTTTTTCACTATTATGCTGAGTGCTTGTTGGGCCCTTTCAATTTAAAAAAAATTCTTAGATTAGGGTTTTAAAAAAATGGATTATTTGTCTCCCTTTCATTTTTCTGTCCTCATTCTCTCCTAATTTTTTTTTTGGTCTTTTTAATTTATTTTCTGAGAAATCTCCTCAACTTCAACTTCAAATCTCAATATTCTACTGATTTTTCATTTTATTTTAACACACTTAATTTTAAAGCACATTTTTCTTCTCTGAATGCTTTTCTTAGAAATAAGCCTTCTTGATTCATGGGTGAAGCCTACTGATGAACTTGACTATAGGTTAAAATGACTGTATCATACATTTCAAGTCTTCAATTATCTTCAGCATTTTCTTTAGAGCTGATTATATTGGCTAAATAAAATTCTTCTCTTCCCTAGAGGACAAACTAGGTATCTAGCCTGATAAACCAATCAGTGGAAATGGAGGTGGAGGGACTCATGTCATTTACTGCTTTCAGAAATGTATCATTGCTTTCAACTATTCCCAGTGTTTTCTAGTTAAGATATTTGATGGCTCACCTTTTCAGGATTGTAATCTTTAGCTTTCTTCCATGATGGTGAGAAGACAGTTGCTTTGCTGCATGGAAGGATGTCTTAGTCTCTTTGGGATGCTGTAACAAAGTGTCATAGATTGGACAGCTTATAAAGAACAGAAATTAATTTTTTACAGTTATGGAGTCTGGAAATCTGAGATCAGGGTGCCAACCTTGTTGGTTCTTGTGAGGGCTCTTTGATGGGTTATTGACTGCTGACTTCTTATATCTTCACATGGTAAAAAGGGAAAAGTGCTTTCTGGGATCTCTTTTATAAGGGAAGTAATCCCATTCATGAGTCCTTCATTCTTATGACAGAATCACTTTCTAATGGCTCCACATCCTAATATCATCACATTGGGGGATCAGTTTTCAATACATGCATTTTGGTGAGACAAAAACATTTAGTTCTTAACAGCTGGCATAGGGCATAGTACAACTTGGGGTATAAATGCCTTTTACATAGATTATTAAAGAATTTTAAATAAAGCCAGGCGTGGTGGCGCACGCTTGTAATCCCAGTATTTTGGGAGGCGGAGACCAGAGGATCTGGGTTCGCGACCAGCCTCAGCTCTCTCTCTCTCTCTCTTTCCCTGTCCCTCTCTCTCTCTCTCTGTCTCTCTCTTTCTCTCTCTCTCTCTCTACTTAGTGAGGCCCTCTGCAACTTCGTGATACCCGGTTTCAAAATAAAGTATAAAATATAGGGCCGGGGGTGTAGCGTGGAGGTAGAATGCCCCTGGGTTCAATCCCCGGTACTGCAAAAAAAAAAAAAAAAAAGAATTTTAAATGAGTAAGAAAGTGAATACCAAATTTTAGAGTTCCTTGTCATTGTCAGTTCCTAAGCCCTTCTGCCTTTCTCAACTTTTTCCACTGTTGGTTTAGGTTCAGTTTCATAAATCTTTGAGGTATTCATCAGGAGATGGCAAACTATGGCTTGCCTACTAGCCACCTGTTTTGGTAGCGTTATTAGAACAGAGCTGAGCCCACTCACTGTTGGGCTGTCTATGACTGCTTTCATACTACAAGGGCGGTGTTGAGTAGTCATGACAGGCACTGTATGAACCACAAACCAAGAATATTTGTTATCTGAATCTTATAGAAAATATTTGACCAACCTATGGTCTAGAGGGCTATTTTTAATATATGTATCTATTTTAAGCCTCCCGAATTTTATTTCCAGTGTTTCCTCTCTCTCTTGCTTTTTTTTCCCTTGTGGATTTATTGTTAACCCTTCAAAATGGTTCACTAAAATTTTAGTTTGGAACAGTTAACCATGAGGGTCAGCCCATCAATTGTAACTGAAGGCTTCAACCACCCTTCTTCAATGCCTAAACTACTTTATTAGGACATTTTGTTTTATGGATCAGGAAACAGATCATTCCTAAGGTAAAATCCATGAGGAGTCCAAATAATACTTTTATCTTTTTGTTTCTATTACTGAATATTAGCTACCAATGAGTTTTGCAGGCAGCCAACTTCTGAATTTTACCCTAGATTTTTGCCGTTTATAAAAGTGACATGAAATATTACAAGAAAATGCTTATATTGATTTAATGTTATATCCTTTCTTCCCCCAAATATTTATGGAGCACCAAATATGCAGGTGCTGCTGCACTCAATGCTCACAACACTAAGAATATCAATAACAGCAATAACAACAACTAATGCAAAAGACATGCTAACTGACATTAAAAAAGTAGCTTGGTACATTCTTAGTGTATTCCTAGCAAGGAATGTGAAATTTAAATTCAAATAAATATGATATATGCTATAGTGTAGATGTAATCTTAGCGCACACACATAGGAGATTTGCTTATGATAATCATCAAAAGCTTCAAATTGAGGAATAAGTAGAATTGTTTTATACTCAGGTAGGAAGAGCACATTTATTAAGAGAAAATTAAAAAGTGCAAACACATTTTATGTGACAAAATAAAATACAACAAATATATAGAATCAGGGAAATCTAAAAGTATTTGAAAATTGTCATTACTATACATCTGTCCAGCTTCTGGTAACTTATTCAACCTCTTTATATTTTAATGTAAAATATAAAAGTAATATTAATTATCTCATAGTTTTACTCTAGAGGTTATATGAAATAATGCACTTGGCAAGTTTAACAAAATTCCTGGCACATAATAATTGCTCAGCAAAAGTTGTTGTTAATGCTGTCATCATGACTTATCCAGAGGGAATAATTTTTATCCCAAAGAGTGAGGATACAACAGTATTTCAAGGATGGTGGTGTTCTGGGAAAGAGATGCTTTTTAAAGTACCAAATTTCTGATCATCCTGTAAATGACAGGATATAGACAACTATCTTCGCATTCTGATTGCTATAATCCAAAGACCTGGCCACCGAACTTAGAGGGAGGAAGATTTATTTGCTCACATTTTCCTTGGAGATTTTAGGGTTCAGTCCATGTGAGGCTGGCGACCATAGATCTCAGGAAGTGGAGAGAGGGAGAGCACAAGGCTCCTCACATCACGGAGGCCAGAAGCAAGAGGGAGAGTAAGGAGAGGAGGAACCATGTATCATCCCCAAGGCTGCACCCCCAGAGAGTCACCTTCTCCAGCCACAGCCTACCAGCCAAGGCCACCAGCCATTGTAATGAATTTATCCACTGCTGAGATTACAAGCCTCCTAACTCAATTACATCAACTCAAAACACTGATATATGAGCTCTTCAGGGGCCATTTTATATCTAACTATAACAACAACTAGATTTTTTTCTAAAACTGATGATTGAGACATAATAAAATAATTCACAATTGGACATTTTTGGGTTAAACTCAAGATCACCTAAATTTATGTTCATCTAAATTATTTTCTTAGCTATTCATAAAAATCAATAATCCAACTACTTGCAATATTATATATATTTTTCTCCTAGATCTCTCTTGTCTAGCAACTTGGGTAGCATTACTTGAGGGAAATATATCAATATTTTTTTCTAGCTGCTACCATAACTTATGTTTCTTTTCATTTTTGTAGAGAAAAAATTTAGCAATATCATGTAAAATTGATTGTTAAAAAAGTAACATTACAACATTTATTGATCTACAAGTATATCAAGACAAAAACAATATGTGACACAATTTTTATACTGTTGATTTAAAAATGTATTATATTCTATCTCAACCTTTTGTCATGATGGGGGCTCTGATATACATCTAGAAATTACATTATTGTGATATTTAAAGCTATAGTGTGCCAAGTTAAAAACAGTAAACAAATGATTTTATTTGGATCTATTTAGTAATCTATTATAAACATAGATGTCAGGGGCCCTATTAGGGGCCAGCTGTGGTTGCAGGGGAGGTTTCTACAGTGAGAGTCCCACAGAGAAGAAAGTACATGGAGTTGCCATCAGGAGGAGAACAAACAACAACTTTATTTTACAGATCTTTTCATTATATAGGGCTCTGGGCAAAATGGCATATGTCCATTATAGCATGGGCATGCACAGGCATACTGTGCCTTGTCCAGTAATTCCCAAACAACCAAATACACATTTGTTCCTTCATGGAACAAGCAGGGTCATGTCCCCACCTCCAGCTTGTACTTCCTCTGGGGCCCACACTTCATTCCCTACAGGGTGGAGGTGAAAAACTTGACCCAGAGAGCATTGTACTGGGTTTAGTTTTCTTCATGGGAACTAACCGAACCGTTTGTACCTTGGCTTATTGGTTAGAGTGTCTGCCACAGCTACCCTTATTTGTGACTGTTTATGACAGGAGTTATCAGTATACCACACTTCTACAGTATTGGAGCTCTCCCTTCCTCATAGGGATTTAGGGTGTTTTCCACTTTTGTCATTTTCCTTCCTTTTAGGGACTTGAGGCATCTCCCACTTCTGTGTGTTTTGATATTATGTTTTTGAGGGTATTGGGTTTGTGATTACCCATAGGGACTTTGGGTATTTTCTACTTTTGTGGGTTCTGAGGGGACTATTGCTCAGAAATGTATTGGCCCTAGCAAAGTATGCAACTATTCAGAAAATAGGCTACTGGAAAACTGTTTGTTGCTCTAAGTATGTGCCCCACTTTGTAAGAGTGGTTGTTTTGGGTTATCCCTGTCTGGGGGTCCGAGTTCAGGACTATAGCCAATTTTTATTGGGGTAGGTGGTTTGCATTATTATTGACTCAGTACTTGTAATGGGTTTATAAACTAAAAGGGCATCATATGTGGCTGCTAACTAGTTTTTAATAAGAGAGTAGTGCACTTCTGCCCCTTTCCATAATTGTGACCAAAATCCATTTGGGCTATTTCTAGCACCTTGTTTTTGCCATAACCCTCATCCAAAGCCTGTGTCATCTATTTAGATTGTTATCAGGAAAGGAAGTGCAGGGTTTCCTACTCTCAGAGTCTGTGCCTTTGCCACAACTTTCTTGGTGGCTGTAAACGTTTATTACATTTTAGACATCCAATCCCAAGTTGCCCCCTTATGGACAAGGTGGTGTAAGGGGGAGTATAAGCATAGTTAGATGGGGTATAAACATTTGATAAAATCCCAAAAGACCTAGGTATGTTTGTAACTGTTTGACTCTTTTGGGTCAAGGATATGTTTTTATTTTATTTATTACTGCTTTGGGTATAACCTTTGTCTTACTCAACCAAATAACTTCCAAGAATTTGACAGAATACCCAGGTTGCTGGACCTGATTTTGATAGCCCACTTCTATTTATGGAGAGTGGCTTGGAGACTATAAATAGCTGTTTTTAACTCTGCAAGAGAATCAGAAGTTAGCATAATATCATTATATTATGGCAAAACTGTACAGCCTCAGGATTTTGCCAATAGGCAAAATTTTGCACCATCAAACTATGATACAAGGTGGGATCATGCAGGTATCCCTGAGGAAATACCAAAATGGTCTATTGGTGCCTTTTCCATGTAAAAGCAAATTGTTCTTGGCTTTTCAGAGTAATGTCAAAAAAGGTATTTGTTAAGTTCATAATGTCCCAGTTTATGTGACAGGTGATTTATTAATTTTGAAATGTTGGGTATACTGAATGCAAGGGTGGTATCATTTATTTGGCTTTCAATAGTTTATTGTTATGTATTAGGAATTGTCAGGTTTCTGCACCGGCCACATGGGAGAGTTGGATGGGCTATGAGTGGGGCAGATTACACCTGCCTCTTTTAGTTTTAATATTGTCTATCATAATTTTTTTTATCTCCCTGGTAACTTATACTGCAGCATATTTACAATTTTTGTGGCTTTGGTTTGGGCAAAGCTGCTGCCAGAGTGTTAAAATACTTTATTGGGCTGGCATTTTATTTTTTCCTCACAAGGGGCGATGGTGTCCAGGAGCTGTCATTTCCGTTGCTCCCAATTGATAGCAACTGCTGGACATACTCATCCCAGAGTGGTTTCAGGGGCAGCCTCCTGCTGAGCCTTCACCCTATCTTCCTGTAGTTCACACCAACATCTTCTCAGACTTCTTTAATCCTCTTGGGGTTCCTGGTCCATTTAAGCTGCCCAGTGCAGAGGTGGAGCTGGGCCTCCCATACAGGAAACTGGTTGGGCATGTCACTTCATCCCAGAGGTCCCCTTTGGATCCAACCAAACTTTGTGCCCCTGGCCTCTGCCATTGTAGCCAGGATGAGGTCCAGTGGTGCGTGCCTACTGCCCAGAGGATGGTGCTGCTCAGGCCCAGTGGCACGGCCCGCTGCTTGGCTTGGTGTTGACCCCTTTTGGGGAGTGGTGAGGGGGGCATGAGTGTTGCAGGTTTCCACTATCACAGGTGGCAGGACTATAGTGCCTTGGATTTTGGCCCAAGCCCTGCCATTATTTGCATTTTGCCCGGCCTGTGGAATTGCCAGTGCACACTGGAACATGTGGTTCCAGCATTTCTAAAGCTTTCCAGTCTTCTTTTGGTTGGGTACATAAATTTTCCCAGTTTTTTGGTGGGGTTCATGCCCTTAGATAAGCTGTTACTGGGAACCACAGGAAGGACAGAGACCACATCTCCTCCACTCTGGATTGTTTTCACCAGGGCTGCTGCTTCAGAGGAGTACTAGGAGTACTTACATAATCCTGCAGACTACAGTAAGTGTCAGGGGCCCAATCAGGGTCCAGCTGTGGTTACAAAGGAGTTTCTGGCAGTGAGATCCCTAGAGAGAAGAAAGCACATAGAATCGCCATCAGGAGGAGAACAAACAGCAACTTTAATCTATAGACCTGTTCCTCATATAGGGTTCTGGGCATAATGGCGTATGTGGTCATGCACGGGTGTGTTGAGCCTTGCCCAATCATGCCCTCACAACCAAGTGCACATCTGTGGCTGCACAGAATGAGTGGAATCATGTCCTCACCACCAGCCTGTACTCCCTGTGGGCCCCACAATATTGAACTGTTTTTTCTCAGAACCCACAGAAACAATTAGCAGAATCACATGATTGGGTATTTTTAAATTGGCATATTAGGTGGCCACTTCTTACATAGGCTCAATTTATACTTGTAGTACAACCCTTCATGTAAACATTTGTAAAAAAATTTTAAAGGTTCCTTTTTACAATGTATTAGAATTGCACATTTTGATAAGTTCTTTTGCAGAATTCTGCAATAAATGCTTTCCTAAGTCTCTGCTAATCTCTTGGAAGAAGGCACAGCATTTTACCCATATTTAAGATGAAATCACTTTCCATTTTATCTAATAGTACATTTAAGCCAATAGAAAGGTGCCAAACCAACAAACTGAGCAAATATTTAAAGAGCTTTAGTGTCAGTCATTGGGATGTAAACCACCAAAAAAAAATGTTCTTTTGGCTTCTATAAATGTCATATTGGGGGAAGACTCTGGGGCAGAACATTCAGAAGCTAGAGCAGCTTCAGCCCTTGAGGATAAAAGGCAGCCAGGAATGCACAGGATCGGGGCTGGGTAAGCAGACCTAGTTTCATAGGCTGGTCCTAGGGGATCAGCTTAGAGACCCAGAGCAGGGGGCGATAAGCTTGACAATTCATGCTTAGCAGAGTGCTCATGGGAAAGAGGTCACATCCACTCAGCACTTTTGACACAGCTTCAAAGAAGTCCACAAGGTGATTTCAACAGTGTAAAATCACAGATTTATTGATTCAAATATATTATTTTATTCAGAACACACATTATCTTAGGAAGTCCTATTTCTGCTTAGTGTTGGAAAAATGGGTCTTCCTCACTTAATGTAGCTGAGTTTAATTTTTTTTCACTAAATGTGTGACATATTTATTCTCAGTTCAAATTAAACTTTTATCCCCAAGATTCTTCTTCTACCTTATTACTCCTTGAATGACTCTATGAAAAGCTCTCCCTGCTACTGCCAAGGAAGTGGGAAGTATGTGTGTGTGCGTGTACATGTGTGCACACTCATGCATGTGTGTGTGTGTGTGTGTGTGTGTGTGTGTGTGTGTCTTTTGGGATTATTTACCCATCACCTGATTTGGACAATTCTTGATGGCTCTTTGGAATTTGTCTCCCATCAAGGTGTCAGGCACTTCATAAACTTGAAGCTACCAATCCTTCATTCAAAAATGGATGGCACCCCCATCCTAAATGTTTTCATTTTAAAAGTCTTTGCATGCAGTGGGTATTGTGCTTTGGGACTCATTTGTTATGTTTGGAATTGCATGAGCCCAAGTCCCTTTTCCTTTTGAGTGTAGGATTAGAGTTGGACATAAAATAAACCTATGTAAGGTTTGGGGGACAGAAGTGAATCAGCAACCACTGCTTCTGGATCTATTTTTGCAACTAGATGCAGGAAAAGAGAGATGCATAGGGAGCTAATGGGTTTCAGGTTATCCTCACTCTCCTCTGTTGTATGTGCTATTTTTTCATCCCAACTGCTGGTTCTCCTGGCAAATAGCACCTGCAGGCCCCACCACCAACCATGAAGTGTGGACACACAGGGGTTGTCCCTGACCTGGGATGGGCTCCCACAGACCTCTGTGCAAGTCTTCCTTTCATGGTCTCATTCTGGTTCAGGAAGTGCTCAGTTTCTCAGACTGGTCAGTTAATTAACCTTGATTTCATCATCTGCTCCCTATTTCTCCTCACACTTTTGGACTCCCACTCTTCCATCTCTTCCTTAAATGTTCTTAACTCCTATAATAATCCTATATTCTGTGACACTGATATTTACTGCTTCCTGACCAAGCCCTGAATGAGACAGGTGGGGACATTTGCTCACATTCTTTCCTTAGTGCTATGACTACACCCACGTTCCAGGAAAACACGGATTCTTCTACATCATTCTTTGCTTCTCAACCTTCATGGATGCAAGCAACAAACTCATTAAGATTGCCAACCTCTAGATTTCTGGATGGGTCAGGTGTAGGTGATGGTCTAGGTCATTCAGGGATCAATAGGATGTCCCTGCCCATTTCGCCATTCTCATGGCTACTTAAGTAGGGCATTCAGGAAGAAGAAACACGTGCGGTTCACCCCACATTTCATCTTATATCAATGGAGCTCAATTCTATCTGTGCTACTTCTGATATACAAACAATTCTCATTAATTTTGCATCATGTTTGTTATGGTGTCTTTGGAACTACTATATCAGATTTAGCATCTTTGTTGTGGATGTCCTTATGAGAATGGTCATTAGGAAAATGAAATTAATCCTTGAATTCATGTCTTAATGCATTTCATGTTTAATCTGCAACAAATGATCCCTTTATCTGTTCTAACTCAAGTGGGGAATAGTGTTGAATGTAGACTCTACCTGCTGATTTCCCTCACTTAATGCTGCAAAAGTGAGTTCATTCTGAGAAGGTAGCAGGATATTGGCAAGGTGCCAGGCTACCAGGTTAGCAGGTAGAATGCAGGTTCAGATTTTACTCTTCTTGAGGGAAAGGAATGTTCTCTTGCATATGAATCAACACCATTTCTGTGTAACAGGCTGAAGTAAAAACACAGGGAATGCTGGGTTTCTGAGATTCATCCAAGATAAGTTGAACATCAGGTGTGTGGAACACATTCAAGATGTACCACTGGATGGGGTTATAGCTTCTGATGTTTTTTTTTCCTCCAACAGAAGACAATGACTCAAAAATAAAGTGTCCCTTAGGACATGGGGGTTGTTCTACAATAAATATAACCAAGAAACTGAGAAATGTGGCAGGGGCAGTCCTTGTCCAGTGGTTTTGCTTTCCTTGCTGTCAACTGATAGTAATGAATACTGAAGGTTGGAGAGTTTCATTTTTGTGCTCTGCAGTTTGAATTTCCCTTAAGTACTCTCCTATTTGCATTTCACTCTCTTAATCCTTAGCAATTACTTAGGTACTCAGTTTCTCCTCATATCTAAGTTTTTATATTTTAATTTTTTCATAATTTGTCCCATGTTTTGAAATGTTAATCATCAAAATGCTTCAGAAAAGCTCAGACCTAGCTGGTATCCCACTTGGATCTGAGTTATAAGCAAAAGGCTGAGGTCAACATTGTCCTCTCACCCCACCTAAGCTGAGTGTGTGAAAACAGTGGTCTGGATGGGTCTGTTCCATTCTCCCCCAAGAAGAGTTACTTGCTTGGCCAGTCTGGGAGTCAGGTTTCTGTAGGAATTTTGGCATTTTTTAGAATCATAGTCTGTCTCTATTGCATAGTCTGTCTCTGTCTCTGATGCATATTCTATGGCCACTCGAACTGTGATAAACTTGAAACACTACATGAAAAAGTGGCCACTGAATCCACTTGATTGGATCATTCCAGATTTGACCATACTGCCTGGAATCCTCCGAACATTAAAAAATAGGGCGATCGCAGCCCTAGCAAGCCCCTCCGTTCAGCGACATAAGATGTGAGTTTTAGCTCCCTAATAGAAATACATATATAACGATGTTATAAAGGATGGTTACCAATAATAGTCAGGTGCATTACCTATATTATCTCATTCTCCATAGCCTTGTCAAATAAGTTATTTAACATTAAAATTCACTGCCCATCAGGTTAACTAAGAAGCCATTGATACATAACTGTCTCAAGCTATATCCATGCATAGAGAAGCGTAAGCTACACGTCCCCTGACTCTGGCTTTTTACTCTACACTCAACTGCACTGCTGGGTGAATTCACTTCTGTCATCTCCCCCCTAGGTAACTATTGGTGTGCCAGGGCAAATACTCTACACAAGCCACTCAGTAATGAATCATACCATTCCCCAGACCCCTTCCTGCTAGGAGGTCTTTGGACTGGAACATTACATGCTGACTTTCCAGGGGCGCCCGGCCTTGTAACACAGCTAGTTTGCTGCTTCACACCAGTAAGAATGCAGCAAATGCCAAAATGTGTAACATTGGTCACAAGCAATTGATTTAAAAAAAAAAACACCTTCGTTTTGTGTTTCTACCAAATTCCTCACTGAGGAGAGAGGGAAATGGATATTCTATGATGTGAGAAAATCACTATTTAGTAGACCATGAGAAACATCACTTCCAATTCTCTCCCATCCTGAGATATCAGTCTCCATCAAAAGCAGCTCATGCCCTTCTTGTGTGATGAAACCTTCAGTGACATTATCAGACCCAAAGTGGTTACTTTAATTTTAAAATGTAATAGGGGGATTACTTACCTCACACAATCAGATACATAATAAATGCTGGGAGGATCAGTGAAGCTTTGCAGGAATGTGCGAACTGTACTGTTTTGGTGATAGCTGTTTGTTGTACACTATTGATTTCTACAAGAAAGTACAATTTCTAGAAATAAAAGAAATAAGTGAGCAAATCCTTTGAAAAGAAAATAAGTCCAGCGATGAGAAGGCATTTCATGAAGTAAATTTCGTTTATCCTAAGCTTTATAAGAGATACAACTGGCTTATAAAATAATGAAAAATTTTTTCAGATTTGTGTTATCAGTGCACTAAATATTTTATATATATTCTAACAACCTTGTGTGGCAGGTGTTATTATACTTACCTTTTTACATACAAGGGAATCATAGTTCAGAGTGCTTTACTAAATGCTCAATGAAATCTGCTATTATAGATCTGGTAGCAATTAAAATCACATCAGTCTGATCTCAGAGCCCTCACCTTTGAATACTATTCCTGTTCTCCAGCTGGCAAACAGGTAAAAGCTATGCTCTGAGTCTTGACTCTTATTGTTCCTGCCTTTATTTGGACTAACTCTCCTCCTCCCCATTTCTCTTCTGTTACTTATTTCTACTGTCTCAGCTGGTTTTCCAACATCCCCACAAGTATTGTTTAATTGTATGTGTCAATTTGACAAGGCCACAGTTTGTCCAGATATTTGCTCAAAGCTTATTCTGGATATGTACATGAGAGTATTTGGATGAGATGAACATTTAAATGGATAGGTTGAGTAAAGCAGATTTCCCTTTCTAATGTCAGCGAGCCTCATACAATCAGTTGAAGGACTGATTAGAACACAAGGGGGGAGGGACACTAAGCTGTGTGCATGTATGTTAACACCAAACTGATACTCATTGTGATGTAAGACTACAATGAACCAATAAAAACATATTAAAAAAAAAAAGAACACAAGGAAGGGCTGACGCTGCCCAAAGTAAGAGGGAGTGCTCCCGGCTGAAGGCCTTCCCGCTGGAACATCAGCTTTATTCTGCCTTCAGGCTCACACTGTAACAGAGGCTCTGCTAGCTATGGAGCTTTTCTGGCCTTCAAACTGGAACTACTGTGAAGACTTTCCTGGTTCCCAGGCGGCTATGGTTTAAATGTGTTCCCCAAAGTTTCATGTGTTGGAAACTAATCGCCAAAGTTATATGGTAATGGTATTTCGAGGTAGACTTTTGCAAGGTAGTTTGGATTTGAGGAGTTCATGAGGATGGGCCCCCCATAATCTCTTTGACAGCTTAATAAGAAGAGGAAGATGACCCAGGCAGCAGCTTGCTCTGTCTCACCATGTGACCCTCTGGCAGGTCATCAGGCAGTAGGAAGACCCTCAACAGATGCTGGTGTCATTCTCTAGGACTTCCCAGCCTCTAGAACCATGAATCAGATAAAACTCTATACTTCATAAATTGCCCAGTCTTGGGGATTTTATTAGAAACAAGAAGCAGACTAAGACACAAGACTCAGACTGGACCACAATCACCTGCTCTTCTGGATCTCCAGTTGCAAACATATCCTTGTAGATTTCAAGATTTGCTAGCCTCAATAATGGTGTGAGCCATTCCTTATAATTGCTCTGCCTTTCTGTCTCTCTCTCCTTCTATAGATATGCAGATCCCACTCTATATAGATATAGAAATATAGAGATATCAATAGAAAGAGGGAGAGAGACATAAGAGAGATTCATAAAATTATTTACAAAATTATTCAGTCACTATATATCATCATAAATATATTTACACATACACAAAGAGAGAAAGAGAGAAGCCATAGTATTCACAGGCTTGAGTAACCCAGATAGTCATAAATATTAATCTCATTTTGTGGCTTGACTAAGTGAAGGTATGGTATGTTCAGGAATTCAACAGGATCATAACAGTCTATGATTGAATGATTTAATTCAGTAAAATGACACAAAGGTATCTTTATTCAGATTTCATGCACATATTTTTATTGCTGTAATCTCTCTCTTAAATTTCCAATCTGCATATCTGCAATATATTTCTCAATGTTAATACATGCAAAAGAGTAATGCTCTTTCAACCCAAGTTCTTCACCTCTCACCTGTGAGAATATAATCAGATCTTTTCTAGCAAAGGAATAGCTTGAGTTAAACTCCATTTTGTAAAACCATAATGTTGTAATCTTGCACGCACTTATATTCTTTTGTAAAGTCAGCATTTCCTGCATACTACAAGGGCCAACTCCTACCCCGGCATCTCCTCCAGCCACTGGTGTAAAGATTGTGTGGCTTTGCTCCCACCAATAGGAGGACAGCACAGAAGCCTTGCATTGGAAATGAAAGACCCAGCAATTTTCTGCCATTTTGTTCCCACAATCCTGAATTTACTG
This sequence comes from Glis glis, assembly GCA_004027185.1. Taxonomy (NCBI): domain Eukaryota; kingdom Metazoa; phylum Chordata; class Mammalia; order Rodentia; family Gliridae; genus Glis; species Glis glis. Next base: position 62,666 of record PVJS01003125.1, read on the forward strand.
GTGGCAGGATACCTTTTTGCAAAAAGTAAAATCGCCTTGCTGAGCCACTTTTGAACATGTGTCTTTTTTATGATGCCATGGAAATTTATTTCTAACACATAGTAGACCCAGCAAATGGTACACTTATCCCCCCAAAAAAATATTCCACTCAAAAGCATAGAGTTGATTATTCTATTTTTCTTCACTAAACTCTAATTCCTTAAAAAGTTGTGGGCTGTATTTCAAAAATTTGTCTGAAATTTCCCTTGTTCTCTTTCCCCAGTGAGTCTACCCCATGATAACTGCTTATCATGTCTGTTTACTGCAGTAGTCTCCTCATTGTTCTTTCTTCTTTTATTACTTATTGGTCAAGGACCAGGCATAACATTTTAATGCTTAAATAAATTAATCTATTCCCTAGCTTAAAATCTTCCTCTGGAATTGTATTAGCTTCCTATTGCTGCTATAAGAAAGTATCCCAACATGTGGTGACTTAAATCAACAGAAAATTTATTATCTTACAGCTCTGGAGGTTAGAATTCCAAAGAAAGTCTCACTGAGCTAAGATCTAGAAGTCAGCTGAGCTGCATTCTTTCTGGAGTCTCTAGGGAGAAAGCATTCCTGCCATTTCCAGTTTGTAGAGGCTGCCCACTTATGTGGCTCTTGGACTGTATTCATATTCAAAGATAGAGGTGGACGATCAAGTGTTTCTCAGTTTGTATCACTAATACTAAATCTTCTAAGAACCTCATTTTCAAGGATCCTTGAGGTTATATTGAACCCATTCTAAATTTAAGGTCAGCTGATTATCAGCATTAAATATCCTTGATCTTATAAAGTAACACATTCACAGATTCAGGGCATTAGGACATAGGCATGTCTACCCTCCCCCAAGGAAAAAATAGCTACAAAAAGCAAACATGTAAATCACTTTTCAAATTTTAATTCTCTCTAGTTCTTGGTGCCTCCCCACCTCTCAATCTCCACTGCAGATGGCGTCTCCTTTGCTCACTGGTCACACTAACCTATAGTGGACTTTTGACCTGTCCTAATGTGGCCTGCAGGAGGACCATTGCATTTGCTGTCCTTTTGTGTGAATACTTTCCCAGACATTCACTTGGCTGGCTCCTCCTTGTTATTTTCTTTTTTTGTCACTAATTTGAAATTTTATTTACTTTTTTATAATTTCATTGGTGCAATATAATTAAATGCTGTAGTGAACTTCAAAATGATACATTCATATGTACATACAACATCACCTTGTGTGTTTAATCCATTTCTCCTCCCACAGGCTTTTCTGGACACTCCCTATAAGACAATTCCAAATATTGTTCTCATTTAAATGATTATGGTTTATTCCCTTCATAGAATTTGTCAGCAGCTGAAATTGCCTCATTCATTTATTTTCTTGTTCAATGCCTTTTACACCCACTGGAAGGAAACACATGCGTGAATATGAATTTTGTCTGTTGTCTTAACAACTTTTACCTCCAGAGTTTACAACAGTGTCTTGCTAGTAAATTCTCAGGGCACATTTAATGAATAAGTGATTGAATAATTTTTGAATGAACTTTAAAAGGATTCACCAAACTCACATTCCCTTGTGTTTCTTTTCTCACAGTAGGGAAAGGATTTTCTTTTCCATAAAGTTGACCATTATTTAAAGAGGAAGAAGCCATCGGTTATTTGCTCCCTCTGGGAAACTGCATTTCTCCTCTGGGAGCATTTGTAGCTCTCAAGTAAGTTGCCTTAGTTGCTTAATCCATTTTATCCTCTAACATTCTGGGAAACAAAAAAGTAGCTGCTCTCAGAAGAATGTACTAGAGAATTACATTAATTTAGACAACAAGAGAATTTACCATGTGGTCCTGGGATCTAAATGGAATGAGAAGTTCACTCTGTGCCTCTACTTAAATTACATAGTGACTTCTCCTATTGTTACTTGCTTTTCACACAAAATCTTACTTGTGCAGTTAGCTACAAATTTGGGGACGTAGACAATAAAGTGCTATTCTAGATAAGTCTGAGGCAACCTCTACCGCATTAGCTCTAAGAGAGCACCTTGGCAAGCTTAGCCAACCCTTTCGGGATCTGTTCTGATGAAATTTTAAATCCTTTCTGTCTCTTGTTTATTTTTCTTGTTTCTTGAGCCTTCAAAGGTAGACAAACTTATTCCTTCCATGCAAGATCCTGGCAAACTCAGCCCTAGCATTATGTATATCTTTTAATGTGCTCAGAGTATAAAGGAAGAAAAAATAATCACTTTCTCTCTCCTACTTTACTACATGTATCATGTAGAGAATTCAACACGGGCACAGGTCATCTCTTTTTTACTCAGCTTAGTATACTTAGTAAATAGCAAGTACTTGTGCTCTAATATTAGCTTAATTAAATAATTGATGCCTTCACTACTTAGGGTTTTGTGAAACTTTCAGGATAATGATTAATTTTCATTTGTTTAAAAGGAGGAAACTCACTTGAATTGATCACTAATCACATATTTTACTCCAGAATCTACATGAAGTTCCAAATTTTAATTTTGTTTGTACTATTAAAAATAGGCATATTTTCTTCCTTTTTTTGCCTATGGTAAACATATATGAATACCTGTGTTTACCTCTACTTGTGCGCAGAGTGTGGCTATGATAGCTATGTCTTACAGGTGCAGGTAGAACCTCAGCCTCACCACCCACAAGCTTTCTTATAGAACTTTTTTTTTCATTAATCTCGATTTCACTGGGACAGGTTCCATTACAAGAAAAATTCCCTGCAGAATTCGAAGCCTGAGGCAATTCTCTTCTATATACTTGAGAGTGCAGTTTATGATATTTGTATAGTCCTTCGGTTCAAAGTACTTGATAAATATCATGCCATTGATCCTATCCACTTTTCCAAATAGTAAATGGCAAGAATAGGTATCACCAGTTAGCAGTGAGAAAAAGTTCTGAGAACTAAAATGGAAAAGGATTTGAAAGAAAGAGAAGCATCAGTATTGGCCACAGAGTTTAAGTAAAAGCTCTCCTTGGTCCTTCAAATTTATCTTTCCTCTCTTTATCTCTAATTCATAAAACACTGTTCTTTTTAACCTTACCTTCTTAGTTTTTTAAATGAACCTTATTTTAAGTCATATTGCTGATTATAAGTCTGGGAAATACATCATTATTCCTTGGTACACAGGTTGTCTCTGAAATCCATGTATTTCTCCCCTTCCTTCTGTATTCAATTAAGAATCAGAGTGTCATAGTAAAGTGACTTGAGAAATCACTGCTTTGACTCCTATTCTTACTGAAAAGAAAAGCAAAGTCCATAGTAAGTTATAAGATTCTCCCACTGTCACATTGATAAAAGAGATAGCGGAATCCAGGTTTCTGACTTGAGTGATTTTTTTTATTTCTATAAAATAATTAAGAAAGAGGAGGGATTATATTTAAAGACCACTGGTACCAATATAGTAGATGAAACTACCTCCTGTGTTATGTGGGTTTTGTTGTTTGTTACACTCTATTTCCACCATTGTGTTTTATTGTATACTTATTACCAAATATCAATCTTGAATGAATGAATGATACATTGCATTTAGAGCAATGGACACTGAGATGAATATAATAATATCTTATATTGTTTCTGACATCTTAAAATACACACTATAATGTTGTGGTTTAGATTAGCCACAAACATTTAAGTAATTGTAAGGAGATGTCTGAAGTATGTTTACTGTCCCTTGACTTCTCAAGATTATTTCAGCCAATCATGGTTGATTTCATAGAACTAGGAACTAGTGGAATATTTAGGAAACTTTAACAGGGCAAATAATTCTTCAACTACCTAAACAACATGCTGTATATTGATGAAAACAGATTATGGAATATATCTATAAGACCTTTGAGAAAAGATAAAAAAGGCATAGAACAGTGCCTACATGTGTTGCATCCACTAAAGTTACTTTTAATCAACTTCTCACTACCTGAGACACAGAAGATTGAGTCAAAACACTTTTCCTATATAGTGTCCTTGAAGCTAAGCATAGTGTATTGAAAAGGAGAGTAAAGAGCTTCTTGTGATTGGTGTGTGTGTGTGTGTGTGTGTGTGTGTGTGTGTGGTGTGGTACTGGGGATTGAGCCCAAGGACTATCTCTGAGCTACACTCTAAGCCCTGTTTTTGCTTTTATTTTTGAAGCAGGGTCTCGAACTAAGTTCTGAGGACCTTCCTAAATTGCTGAGGCTGACTTTGAACCTGCAATTTTCCTGTCTCTGACACAAACATAGCAAGATTCCAGTTGGTGAATGAGACTGGATGCTAAGACAATGACATTAGTTGCCACCACTAGAAAGGAAGCTGTATAAGGGCATCCTCTCTCTCTCTCTCTCTCTCTCTTTCCCTCATACATTGATATACTACTACCAGCAACTAGAATGAGAACACTCTAGCCAGAACCGTATTTCTGCCTAATTCTATGGACACCTCTCATGTCTGTTGTCTTCAAGTACTGCATAAACCACAGTCCTGTTAATTCGCTTTTCCTCTGGAGAAATTTTGTGCTCACAACTCTGCTCTCCTAAAAAGCAGAGCAAATCCCAGAGGGCAAAAGCTGTACTATATAAATTTCATCACATCACCTGACTCACAATGTTCTCTTAATACATGTTGTGGCATTATTTTCCCAAATATTTATTTTGTCTTTCAAGCTACTTTCCCTTCTGCTCTGAGTCAAGCACCTTCCACTCTGGAAGATCGGGTTGTCTTTAAGCCTTTGTGCCAGTGCCATCTCCTCCTTCCATAGTATTCCACCTCCATAGAGCAGTTTGGCCTCAGGCTCAAGGTGTTAGTCATGCAACTCATGTCATATTGATAAGATCTTCAAAATGTATGTGGGCAGTACATTCCAGAATCTAGTCTTGCAACTTATTGATTTTTCTATTCTAAAATCTGGAATTTTAAGTTTCAGATTGTAACTTCTGTTTTGCCAGCATCTGGACTTTCTCAGTCTCTGAAAAGTTAAATGAAAATATCTCAATATATGGATACAACTATCCTTCCTGCTAATTCCTCATTTCTTTATGTGTGTATCCTAATATTCCTTTCACTTCATTGGGGCTTCTGTTTATTTTTTTTCCTTTCTTTTTATCTTCAATTTTTGTGTCTGTCTTCGTTTCTTGTTCATCGTGTAGCCTAGACAATGTTGCTCATCATTTCATTTTCTCTCACGGCAGTTCTCACAATTTACTTCTCTTTTATTTTTATGTATTTTTATTTACTTGCCGAATGAGAGAGGCTCTGTTCTGTAAAATTCATAATCTGTGAACTTAGAAAATATCGATGTTAGCCGGGCGTGGTGGCACACGCTTGTAATCCCAGTATTGGGAGACTGAGACCAGAGTATCCAGGTTCGCAGCCAGCCTCAGCTACTTAGTGAGGCCCTTCGCAACTTAGTGAGACTCTGTTTCAAAATAAAGGATAAAAATAGGGCTGAGGGTGTAGCCTGGAGGTAGAATGCCCCTGGGTTCAATCCCAGGTACCACCAAAAAAAAAAAAAGAGAAAATAATGATGCATTCATGGTGCTAATTCCAATGTTTGTGGTAGTATATCTGGTTATTTAGCAAGGCCATTTAATATTCACTATGTTAAGCTGTTCCATCTAGGCTCAACTAGCTTTTATTTCTGCTTATATTCCCACCTTTCGTTGAGTAATTCATCATATAGCAATTAAATACTTTCTCTCAAATGGAAATATAAACATGTCATTATCATGCTTAAAATTTTCCTGTTATTAAAGAATTGTATTTTAACATACGTATGGAATAAAATAATTATGGAATAAAATAATTACCCACCAACACATATAATAAAAATTTCATCTAAAGTATTGTATCATGAGATTATACCTCATCGGCCTTTTTTCATATATTCAGTCTCACCTTCCACTGCTCTCTCTGTATTTTTTTCCAGATATCACAACATCTTTATGTTCTCCTCCCAAAAAATCACACTGTCCATCACTGCCTGCTTCTCACAGAATCTCCTCTCGGCTTGGAATGCTCCTTCCAGTGTCTGATGAGCGAGTCCTTATTTATTTTCTCTTTGACCACTCTGACTCAGCAAAGCTTTTATTTATCCCTGAGGTCTGAATACTTTCATTGTGTATGCACTTTTAAATTTTTCCTTAACTGTTTAACAAGAATGCAAAAAGGCTCATCATATACTTTCCTTGTTGTACTATCTCATTTTACTATAGTTATATGTATATACAACACTGCCGTTTTTTGGTACTGGGGATTGAACCCATAGGGGCTCTTACCTCAGAGCTACACCCTCCCCCCAGACTTTTTTTTTATTTTTTAGTTTTGAAACAGGGTCTCGCTATGTTGCTGAGGCTGGCCTTGAACTTGCAATTCTCCTGTTTCAGCTTCCCAAGTTCAGTGCACTATCATGCCTGGCTCCATTCTTCTTTGTTAACATGACATTCTGGAACATAAAGCCTGTCTCATATTAACTTCTGAACTCTTAGGATATGGATGAGTGCTCAACAACTAATGGGACCTCAGGAACTAGTTACTAAATAAAACAAATTAATAGAAGCCAAATAAACAAAATTAATATATATGGCAGGAACTTCATACACATGGCAATTTCAGAGCATTTCTAGATGTGGTAATAAGTTTAATATAATGTTATTATTAAATCTAAACAAATGCAAAGTTCACAATTCACTGTGCCTAGTGACTGCACTCATAGTGGGTTCTTACTGCTCCTGCATCTGCGCGATCCTTTACCAATGAAGAATTATGCAAATCTCAAATGAGGCTTTGCCCTGGGTCCTAGCAGAATTAGATACTTTGTACATTATACTTTAAATGCCTAACTTCAATTTATGTTTCCAGAATGTACCAGTGTAAAATCTTCTGGGTAGTTGCCCTTGCAAAAAGAAAATCCTTGGAGCTGGATTGTATTCAAACAGGATAGGTTTGAATACAACTTTCTCTTATTACTATTTTTGTCAATACCAATAGGCTTTCTAAGTACTGTCATACATTCTAATTTAAAGCCACGTGTTCTTCCCAAAAATGAGAACTGAAAATGAAAGGCAAGCTTTAAATGTGCACTGCTTTACTCTTAGAATTACTGCTGAGTACATAGAAAAATGAAAATGTCATTTAAAAGTTCAGGACGTGTCTGATAAGAAATGGAGGTCAAAATATAGTTTCTCTTGATAAAGCTTATATTTTAAATATATTTCATATGAAAGTAAATTACATGGTATTCCTAAAAAATAACCAAAATGCATTGCTCAGAATTAGTTTTCAGTAATTGGCAGCTTTGCAAAATGTAACCGGTAGACTTCCCTATCACTGAACAAAATTAGTAATGTCCCTAAAATTAAAAAATATATAAAAATAAACAAAAATTAAGACCTTCCCCTCTCACCTATCTCTTTGTTTCTCACCCTGTCTGTATGCCCCTGTGTGTGTGTCTATGTGTGTGTTGATATCTTTGACAAATGAGCTAGAATCAAAGATAAATTGCAAAAAGAGGATTATTCTAGTTTTGTCTTTGCTTTGGTTTGGTAGAGGATAATGGAAAACACATTAGTATGTTTTCATGCTTTCAATGAAGATATGAATTTTTTGGTTTGATACTTCATGAATCTTTCTATTTTCAGACTGACTTATCTGGGAAGAAATCCATTATGTCTGCCTAAAAGACAAATGCATAAAGTGAAATTGAGGTTTCTGTATTCTCAAGCAAAGGTTTCCATTCAGCATATATGTTACATGCATCTTCGTTTTCATTCATTGATTTTTTAAAAGCATTTATTGAGTTATTTCAGTGGGCCAGACACGACTGAGGCATGTATGAATAAATATCAGTCCCAGGCAGGATGATCCCTTAGTTTATTGAGAGAGAGAAATGGTACTGTGTATGCGCTAAGTATCACAGTGAAGGTTCAAAAAAGTTCATTTGGGAACATGAATAAAAGGTGCCTAAGGATGCTCACAGATGCTGCTGTTCAGGGAAGAGGTTCAGAAAGTAATATTCATTACCGGAGTCACGCTATGCAAGCAAGGGAAGGTCACTGTAGAAAGAGTCAATGGCATATGCAAAGACAGGGAGCAGAGAAAGATAAGTTTGTTCAGAAAAGTACCTTTCAGTGTGAAGTGACAGAGGAAGAATGTGGGATCCTGAGATCATCGGGACAAGATTAGGGGAAGATGGCTCTTTAGCTGGAGTGTAGGGGGCGCTATGGACAGTGCTGGATGAAGCAGTCCTGAGTCAGGGATCTGATGGCAGAAAGCTGTGAATGTCATGACAGCTTATTCCAACATATCCTACAGGTGAATACAACCATGAAAGCATAATTATCAAAGGAACATCATAATCAAGTTTATATTTTCCAATATTGTCCAGATATCTGTGCTGAAATTGGATTAAACAAAGAATAGCACAGCTAGGGAAACGAATCTGGAAGCTATTGCTCTGGTCCTGTCAGGAGGATATGAGGATTTGGATTAAAGAAGTGAGTGTAACAATGAAGAAAAGAGGCAAATTTGCCTTGTGTGGAGAAATTATTTTACACAGAACTCTGTACATGTGTGCACATATGTGCACAAGGTGAGTGAACAGGATGGAATTTCAGGTATGTTTTTCTTGGATTATGACTTTGGTGACTGGATAGAAGATGGGGTAGCAAGTAGAAAAATGATAGGGAGTTTAGCGAAATTATAAATGCTTTCAGTATTGTCATTAGTGGGTCTATAGAACTGTTATTCAGGTCAGAGTTCCATTCTTTGATATTGTCATATTCACTAACACCACAGAGCTGCTTAACATGTCCCAGAAGAGGTTTTACAACATACTTTATTTATATTTTATTGCTGTCACAGATAACAGCCTCAAGAATTAAATAATTCCATGACTCCCACATCTAAAATTTTGCATCCAATATCAAAGGATTCATGTGCCTCTGAGAGTATTCATTAGCCCGAGTCTCTTGAGGTGCATGAAAAAAAAAAGAAGAATATTAATAAATTCCTTAAGGAAACTACTCACTAAAATATTGATTTCAGTGTTGGCTGAAAATATTTTCTGTGATGAGTTTTTCTCTGTTGGAGAGTTCTCTCATGAAATAAATCAGCCACTAACTATATGGATTAATAAATTAGCCCATATATCATGATATTTCAATGAATAAATATAATTTTAATGACAAAACAGTGAAAATTATTTTCTAAGTCAGGGGACTATTTTTGTTTTGTTATAAATTATAAAAACCTTCAAGAAACTTCATAGTGATACTTGCCCGAACTATATTTTTTTAAGCCTACATAAATAATACTGTTATTTGATGCTTAATTAAGACTTTTGGCATGACCGACACCAAGCTCCCTGCCAATATAAAACAATTTACTTTCTAACTAAAAATAGCTCTGGCTAAATTGAAATTGACAGTCAATGACCCATTGGTTGGGCATGTTTATTGAATACCCTGCCCCAATTTTGTTAATGAAGGTATACATCATGCTCCAGCTGAGTCATTATGTGTGAAGCCAGGAATGGTGCCAATTTCTGTAGCTGATGCCAAGGTCTGTAATTTAGTCAGGGAAGAGAAGACACATACGGGAGCCATCATAATAGTGGGGAATCCTGAGCCCCCAAATAGAACTGCTCCAAGATGCATTTCTACCAGTTTCTGTGTCACCTCAGACCCCTCTACCCGCCTCATTTCAATTCACCTAAATTAAAATAACATTTCAAAATGTCACATGTCAAACAAAACATAACTACTTGAGGAAGAAGATAGGAAAGCTCAGATTAGCAATTTTTAGATTACATTCTTCCTACTGTCTGATTCATTTATAACAGATTTGTTTCTTTCCATAGCTACTGTATTGCTTCATTCTGGTTTGAAGATGCTAACATTTCAGTACATCTTTTCCATTGTAAAGTATCTCTGCTAATCAAAATGCAATAATCAGTAAGTAAAAGGAAACCTAATTAATAGTAAAAAAATAAGCGCTTTTAATTTTATGTAGTAAAAGTCTAGGGGAAGGTAGTTTTAAAGATAGTTCATGAACCGAAAGACATCATCAAGCTGAGTTTTTTTCACATTATTGATCCACTGTATCCATTAGGTTGACTTCCTTTAGGATTCTTCTCCCCTGTGTGACAGGGTGGCTGTTCTACATCCAGGAGTTATTATAACTTTCAAAGGTAGGACACACTAGAAGCCAGCCATCTCAACATCTTAAATGTCCATTGAATTAAAAATAACATTTTAAATGAATTTTAATTGTATACACTTAAATTATTCATAGCATTTATGATTCTGATAAAATTTAAGCCAATTCAAATATTCAATAATGTGATTAAAGTATACACTGAAGTAAGAATTTATAGGTCTACATTATTACTTTTAAGTCTGGAGAATTTAATGAGTAGAAAGAACATATTCACATATATAAGCAAGCAGCCTTATTTATCATCCAGAGAAACCAAACCACATATACTAATTCCAGTTAACAAAAGCAAGACAAATAAATATATAATATATATTTATTCTGAAAAAATTGTAATAAGTAATTGAGAAAATTGCTTTATTTCTATGGATTTTAGTAGCAAAACTTATCTTAGTCTCTCATTTGTGTTCAAGGACCCTTATGGATATTTTACAGTAATTCAGCCATAATATTATGTCATTTTATAACTGTGAATATCCCTTTAATGTCTATGACAAAAATCAGTAAAATCTGAATTGAGCAGTCCATTCACACTACTAAACATTCAATTACTATCAAGTGTTATCATATCTATCTAATATTCATTCAAGTGAATATTGACCATGACTCTCATAGCACATTATTACACAAGGATGAATAGAGCTTGCCAGTCAGTTTTGTGTAGATAAAAAGAGCTGATATGTATCTTGCATTGCAGAGGAATGAGTCAATGAGTATGTTTAACCCAGAAGACAGCAGGGATCATAAATTTAAGCTCTAGAATAGAATAGCCTTGAACTGTACCAACTACATATTCTTGGAGATTTTACTAACTTTTTCTGCCTCTTCAGGTAGCTGGGAATAAATCCTCATAATATTTTTGTAAATATTTCAGGAATTAATAAACAGGAGAGATTTAGCACAGAATCTGGCACTGGGCAAGCCCTTTGCAATTCTTAGCCATGATTCATTAGCTCATTAGCCTTGCCATTTGGACACTGGGGTACGAAGACCTTGGCCTTATAGACTTTCTTTTTTATTTGAGTTTCAGCATGTAAAATATGTGAATGGGAGTTGCTGCTTTTCCCACCCCACAGGGTTACTGTGAAACTCAAATACAGTAATGGATGTTGGAGGCACCCAGATATAGTAAAAATAATTCAGCTTTAGTGCAGGATAAATCTGGTCTCAAATCCTTGCTACTGGATTATTTCCCCACGGAACACTATGAAGGACATTGTTGAAATGCAAATCTTATCATATTGCTTCCTGAGAGTTTTAATTATTTTCTACTGTATTTAGAATACAATGAATAATCCTCAGGTATAGGAGCTCCATCCTGTGTGACGTAGCCCCTCTCTATGTGTCCATCCATCTCATTCCTTGTTTTATCACCCACTAGAATTCAGCCACTCCCTTTCCATCACTTCCTTCTCTTTGCCGGAAATGTCCTCCCATTGAGCCTTTTGAATTAGCAAGTTTCTCTACTTGGATTATATTTTCTCCTCACACAATTTACCTTTTAGACTTTTGTTTATATTCAGGATCTGTTCTTGATTTTCACTCTCTCAGTTATATTGTCTTAAGTTTCCAAATTGAAATGATTCACTGTTTTGATTTCTCATGGTACTACTTATTTGGTCTTCTATCACAGTATATAATTGTAATTGCTTGGCCAGGCGTGGTGGCGCACGCTTGTAATCCCAGTACTTTGGGAGGCGGAGACCGGAGGATCCGGGTTCGCGGCCAGCCTCAGCTCTTTCCCTGTCTGTCTGTCTCTCTCTGTCTCTGTCTCTCTCTCTCTCCTTAGTGAGGCCTCCGCAACTTCGTGAGACCCGGTTTCAAAATAAAGGATAAAAAATAGGGCCGGGGGTGTAGCGCGGAAGTAGAACGCCCCTGCGTTCAATCCCCGGTACCGCAAAAAAAAAAAAAAATTGTAATTGCTTGAATGAATATTTGCTTGTCCGTCATTTCTGCTCACTCCATGAAAGCAAAAGTCATTCCTATTCCGATGATAGTTGTAGCTCCAGATTCTAGAATACTATGGGCTCTCAATAAATAGCACTGTGACTGGCATGGCGGTGCATGCTTATAATTTCAGTACTTAGGAGGCTGAGAGAAGAGAATCTCAGGTTCAAGGATAGCCTCAGGAACTTAATGAGGCCTTTAGCAACTTAACCAGATGACCCTTTTTCAAAATAAAACAATAAAATAGGGCTAGAGGTATAACCCCTAGGTTCAATCCCTAGTAATACACACACACACACACACACGCACACACACACGCACACACACACACACACACACACACGCACACACACACACACACATGCATCCCTAAATAAATAAATAAATAAATTGTACTGAAAGTATTTCCAAAATCTTTTTTTTGTTGTTTTTCTGCAGTACTGGCATTGAACCCAGGGGCATTCTACCTCTGAGCCAAACCCCAGTCCTATTTTTTTTATTCTTTATTTTGAAACCGGGTCTCACTAAGTTGCGGAGGGCCGCACTAAGTAGCTGAGGCTGGCCGCGAACCCTGATCCTCCGGTCTCAGCCTCCCAAGTACTGGGATTACAAGCGTGCGCCACCATGCCTGGCTCTTTCCAAAATCTTTTGAAACATAATTCTACTGAAAGGAGAAATTTTAGTATGCTGCAAGAATTTCTTTTTCTATTGGGAATAATTTGCATAAAAATCTTCAATAATTGTGTATACAACATCTTAAGTAACAGTCCAAAAACATAATTATTATTAAATGTATAAGTATCCAATTGTATAGCTATATAAGTAATCATATGAGATGTAGTACACTTTATTTATTTTAATTTTTATTTATTTATTTTTTTATTGGTGCATTGTAATCATACGTCTTGATGAAGTTCAGGGTGATAGAGGCCTACGTGCACACAGTACTCATTTAGCCCTCCCTCAGTTTCCCCCCTCCTCCCTCCCCCTTCCCCTACTTCCTGTGCTCAGCGCAGTGATTGGCTTTGATAAGTTTGTGTATGTACATCAAGTCCATTGAGGTGTTTCCCTCTTCCCCCTCTCATCTCCCTCAGTTAGGTCCCCATCTTCACTCAACTCAGGTTTCTCCTCCTTTGTCTGGAGTACCTTCTATGTCCCAATTTCTCCCTAGCTTCTGCACATGAGGGAGAACATTCAACTTTTCACTTTTTTGACTGACTAATCTCACTTAGCGTAATGTTCTCCAGTTCATCCATTTCCCTGAAAATGACACAATTTTGTTATTCTTTATGGCTAAGTAGAATTTCATTGTGTATATATCCCATAATTTTGTAATCCATTCATCTGTTGATGGACATCTTGGCTGGTTCCATAGTTTGGCAAATGTGAATTGTGCACCTCTATACATAGATACACATGCATTACTCTGGTAGTTTGGTTTCCATTCTTTTGGGTAGATATTCAGGAGTGGTATAGCTGGGTCATATGGTAGGTTCATTCCCTTTCCCTGATGATCCTTCACATTGTTTTCCAAAGTGCTTCCATTAATTTGCAATCCCACCAACAGTGTATCAGAGTTCCTACTTCTCCACATCCTCACCAGCATTAGTTACTGTTTATGTTTTTAATGATTGTCATTCTAATTGGGGTTAGGTGAAATCTCATGGTAGTTTTGATTTGCATCTCTCTGATGCAATGATGTTGAACATTTTTTTTCATACATTATTGACCATTTGTATTTCTTCTTTTGTGAAGTGTCTATTTAGTTCACTTGCCCATTTTTGATTGGGTTATTTTTTTGGGGGGTTGAGTTTCTTGAGTTCTCTGTATATTCTAGATATTAGTCCTCTATCAGAGGAGTAGCTGACAAAAATCTTCTCCCATTCTCTGGGCTCTCTGTTGAGGTTCTTGATAGTTTCCTTTGATGCACAGAAGCTCTTCAGTTTAATGCAATCCCATGGATTGATCTTCATTTTTTGAGGTCTTGTCGAGGAAGTTTTTACCTGTGCCTGTATGTTGGAGCATTGGTCCTATGCCCTCTTCAAGTAATTGCAAGGTCTCTGGTTTAATTTCAGGTCTTTGATCCATCTTGCATTGACTCTTGTGCAGAGTGAGAAAGTGGGCTTTATTTCCATTTTCTGCATATGGATAACTAGTTTTTCCAGCACCATTTGTTGAGAGACTATATTTTTTCCAATATATGATTTTGGCCCCCCCTTTTTAACAAATCAATTGGCTGGATTTGTTTCTGAGTCTTCCATTCTGCTTCATTGGTCTGTGTGTCTTCTTTTGTGCCAACACTATGCTGTTTTTATTACTATGGCTCTGTAGGATACTTTGAAGTCAGGTATTGTGATGCCTCCAGCATGGTTCTTATTGCTGAGAACTATTTTGGCTATTATCGGGGTTTTTTTTATTGTTCCAAATGAATTTAAGGACTGATTTTTCTATATCTGTGAAAAACAACCTTGTTATTTTAATGGGTATTGCACTGAAATAATAAGTTATTTTGATTAAATGGGTTAGGCCATTTTAAGGGAACACAAATGTAAACATAAGTAGTGCACCCTAATACACATTAAAATACATTTTTCAGCGGGGATTTATATGCATAGGTAACAGAATGAATATAATTCCCTAAGATGTTATTGTTCTAAAGAGGAGTGCTCAGGTAGACTGAACACACCATGGAGAATTTAGGAGGGGAAGCACTCTACATGTCCATGGCAGGGTGCGGGGTCAGAAATAATCTAGACACACATGTAACAGTGGATGTTTCTTGGTAATAGAAGCAACCTTGTTATAATGGGGAGCATTCAGATCCTGGTATCTGGTGTCAATCTCTTTGAATTGACTCAATCTTATTGAGGTGACTCATCGCAAAGCTACAGAAGGTGAAGAGGAAATTACCCATCCATGCACTTGGATTTGTCTCTTAGTACTGAGAAGATGTTTCAGAATTCTGTGAATGAGGTTATGGATTATTCTTCAAGGTGTCTGACTTGTCCTTATTGCCTCCCCTTCGTCTCTACTACTTGGTCATTGGAGTTCTTGCTACAGATCATCATCTTTATTTTTGAACTATTTTTTTTTTTTGCGGTACCAGAGATTGAACCCAGGGGCTTTCTACCTCCGCGCTACACCCCCGGCCCTATTTTTTATACTTTATTTTGAAACCGGGTCTCACG
>PVJS01003126.1:0-78000 GCA_004027185.1 Glis glis
CACCCAAGATTATGTGATTTTGGGTGTGTAACAGCAGATTAAAGAGAAAGCCCTGCCCTGAATGTAGGCAGCAGGATTCTGATAGGTGCGGACTTAGATAAAGAGGGAGAAGCCGCGTAGAGTGTGTGCGACTCTTTCCGAGGAAAACGCATCTGCTCTCGCCTGAGATCGTCGGCCGCCGGTTTCGCTTTTCTCCGAAAAGCTTCTTGATCTTCTCGGCCTCCAGCTCTTGGAACTGAAACTCCACCATCGTTTCTCCGAAGAAGCTTCCTGATCTTCACATCTTGGACTGGGACTGAATTAGTGGTTGCTCCGATCCTAAGACTCTAGCTCTTAGACCGCTCAACCAGCTACTGGGTCCTCTGACTCTCCACGTGCAATCAGAACCTGGGACTACGTTGCTTCAAACTGTAAGCCCATCTGATAAATCCCTTTTTTCAAATATACTCATTCTGTGTATTCTGTTAATCTAGAGAACCCTGTCCAATACAGTAAGGAAAGACAGAAATCTCATGCTGTGCTATAGCCAAGGAGGTGAGAGTACATTGTGTATGTGTTTTCAGGTAAGCAATAACTAATAGTCAAGAGTGGACACTTGATTGTGCCATTTATCAAACATGTTCCTCATAGATTGGACTGGTGTGTGTGTGGGGGGTCATCTGTGTTATATAATTGGTTTTATTCAAAGAAATAAACATTCAGAACTTCATAATAGGAGATTGTTTTGTAACTGGAGATAGCACAGTCTGAATTTAGGCTCTTCCTGTTCTAGAGAAAATGGGATATAAAAACACATTCTTCCTAGATAATTATATTTCAAAGAGATGGTCCCCAGGTCAATAAAAAAGTCATTCCTGTGTTCCAGTGCAACCAGATACTTAATTGACATTTGAAGACTCGCTTGTATTCCAAAGGCACAGAGAAAGAACTTAACAATTATATTTTCTAAATAACATTCTAAAAAAGAGGCAAGAAAGAAGAACTCTATTTATACAAGGAGAATAAAAGTATTTTAAATTTTATTTCCTTTACAAGGTCTTGATTCCTCTCAGTTGTCAAAGGGCAAGTCTGTAGCTTCACCCTTTATAAAGTGTGGGGGGTATTAATGAAGGAAACATTTCCATTGACATTATGCACATATGTGAATCTATCAATGCCAATCTCAATATCTTATATGGGGAAAGGGAGGGAGTGGTAAGGGAGTCAGGAGGTAGGGGGAGTGGAGCTCACCAAGTGCTATGAACATGTAGTCCCTATCACTCTGAACTACATTATGATGTGAGACTACAATGCACCAATAGAACTATATTTGTGTTTTAATATGCTTTTATTGGTGCATATTAGTCTCACATCATAATGTAAATCATGTTGACAGTGACATACATGCACACAGCACTTGGTGCCCCCAGAGTACTGAGATTGACATTGATATTTTCACAAAAGTACACATAGTCAAAGGTAGTAATTCCATTAAAAAGAAAAAAAGCTAATATGTGTAAGTTTTGTTTCAATCCTCCTTTATGGCATCAATTAAATGTCTAGATGAGAGTCCACAAAAGTTACGAAGTTATTGGTAATAACAAGATTTAAGGTGTGACCATTGAGAAGAGTATCACTATATGACACATCAACAACTGAAAGCAAAAGTATTAGGATCATTGTTGATGGGGATACTGAAAACACTGTGAATTGTTAACAAAAATAGTCCTGGAGAAGAAATATCATGGCAGTTGCTTAAATTTTCAAAAATTTGAAAATCAGCCTCCGGTATGGAAATAGCAGTAATATTTACAACAAATCTATAACTGACTGGACCAAGAAGACTAGTGAGGTAATCATTTTTAACTTTGGTCTTTTTGGTAGGAAAGGGAGAATGTTCTTGTAGTGCTAATTGTGGGGAAGTAATCACCAATGTCTCCTGCCATTCAATACTCAGAAGCAATCCAGGGATTTGTCTTTTCTTTTATTTATTGATGTATTTTTGTTCATGTATGTTAATTATTCAGAATAGTGGGTTTCATTGTGTCACATCTGTACATGCATATAACTTATTCTGGTAACTTCCCCCACACACACACACCATTGTCCACATAGACCACAGGTGTCTGGTTATAGATAGTATACTCCAGAGCTCTCCACAGAAAGCTTTGGAGAACTGGACTGGGAGAAGAGATGGATTTAATGGGGGAGGGGGCTGCACATCAATGCGTGTATAAAATGATTGAATGGATGAGTGAACCATCACAGAAGTACAACCAACTCTCCCTCCTCCCAGTTCCTCTAAGACTGAGCCCTGAATTTTTGCAGAGGTGACTTGCTAATGTGATGGATAGGAGAGCTGGAGGCACTTTATTCTGTCTTCTCTCCAGTGCAACATCTTGACTCAGGATTTAACTGTTTCACCTGAGGCCAGGAAGAAGCTTTCTCTCAATTAAGTGCCACTGTGTTAACTCTCAAGTGAAATCTTCCTCTCATTGCTGAACGCAGTCATTGCTCCCGATATCACCTTAATGATAGCCCCTCCCTGGCCTTCTGCCTCTAAGCTTGAATTTAGAATCTCAATTGCTTTGGATAAAATTTAATGTGGCACAAAATATCACAGAAGAAAAATGACACTATAAAATGCACCTTTTGGTGGTGAGTCATTTTAGCGCTGGGCAGTATTTCCTTGGAGACAGGTCATTAACAGCTGGCTGCACCCAATCTGTTGTCCTGCCGATCGCTGTCCTATAGGCAGATGTGGGCATGTTGAGTAAAGGAGATCTTTGAGATGTGCCCAGAGAGCATTGTCCTAGGGCCACACATTTAGCAAATGCTCATTGAGTATGCATCAGGTCCTGAGCTGAGTGCTGAGGCAGATTCAGAGATAAATGAGATGCGATTTCATCTCATGGTCTAACTGTGCGGATAGACTACATTAAGGGCTCTAATGGTGACAGAAGTAATAATAATATAAAATAGCACCATCCATCATTCCTTGAGTGCTTTCTATATGCTAGGCACTGTGCGAAGAGTTTCAGATAACATATGTCATTCTATCATCTTAGCTCTGCACGACTGGTTTGCAATAATTTTCGTGGTGCTCCAGGGACCCAGGCACTTACTTTTGGAAGGCAACACAATTACCCCTCCCATCTTATCTTTTTGCTTAAGGTAATAAATAATCTAGTTAATGCTTTAATGAGAACCCCTGTGGTAGGAGGTAGAGCTGGGGAGCTTGAATTTGGGATGATAGAAGTGAAGAAATTATTGTTAATAACAAGAGGTAGAAGGAGAAACCTTTGGAGGATTCTGGATAGGGCAAATAGAGACAGAAGAAGTTGTAGGCCCATAGTGTGTGTGTGTGTGTGTGTGTGTGTGTGTGTGTGTGTGTGCATGTGTACACATGTGTCTTTGCAGGGAAGTGGAGATAATAAATCACCCTGGACTATGGAACCAGTATGAGGTTCTACGAGGATTCCTTTATGATTGCATAGGAGAGGTGATACGGTACAATAAGAGGCACTGGACAGGATGTTTAAAAATAATGTGACATATTTACAGTAATTAATTTCTTCCACTTGCATCTTGTAGGAAAACAAACTTTGCTTTCTTCATGACCTGGAATAGTAAATTGCTCTAGAATGTAAAGATATGATGGCATTAGTAACACAGGGGATTTGGAAGAGCATATAAGCATGATTCTTTGTCAAAAAGAGCTGCCATTCAGCTTTGATCTTCTTTATCTTAAAATCTATATCCAATAATAACTGGTACCCTTGCTTTGTTTCAGGGTGGAGGGAATGTGAACCCGACCTCCCTGTGGTTCCTGGTAGCACAATATATGATGATGTGGACCCCTCCAGAGGATTGGGACAAAGTATATCCCCAGTCAGAAGTCGGGAAGACTTTAAAAGTGCCAGAGCTGCACATATAAGCCCACAAAGGCTGGCTTGGTCATGGGGGGAGGGGGAGAACCAGCACAGCAGCCCAGGCCATGCAAGTTTGATCATGTCAGACTCAGCTGGGCTGCATGGACCCCAGTGACAGCACCGAGTGAGTGAGGATGCCAGTGGATGGTACATGCTGCAAGCTGCTGTACTGGCAGTGGCTGGCGGGTGTCTACAGACCGGCCAGAGTGCCCTGTTAGTGGGGGAACTAGATGTAGCATGTGGAATCTATTATTTATTGGTCTCCTTGCAGCGTGCAATACATCCTAGCACTACTTGATGGTTCAACATGCCTTGGTATTTTGGGGAATTGGATGTTTGCCTCCTAAACAGTATGATGTGTATATATCTCTCATAGATGAATATATCTTGGGAGTGGACTTGTTATAGAGGTTGACTGTGCAAACAACTATTGGAGAATTCCAGCTACGGTTGCATGTGGTAGACTATTACTAGTGGACATCCCCATCATGCTCCTTTACAACCTCCCCATGCCATGAGGACTGTGCCCAAGAAATGAGGATTGTGAATGTAGGGCAGTACAAGTTACCGGAGGCTAATGAGGAAGTTGGATAAATGAAACTAAAGCTAGAAGAGGCAAGTATAATTCACCCAATTCATAGCCCATTCAACTCTCCCATGTGATCAGTACAAAAACCTTATGGTTCCTGATGTGTGAAAGTGTACTGGGCAGGCCCCCTTAGATAAAGTAATAGCAAGAATGTTCCATACTTTGAAGGTGACAGAGAGCTTGGAAGATTGCCAGTTGTGACCAGAGATGAAGGGAGAAGTCCTCTTACTCCCTGCACATAAACCCTTAGCCCTGGGGCAGCAAGATGTCTGGGAGTGGCCCTGACATGTACAGGTGTCTCAGGGGACATGGGTTGCACTCTAGAACCATTGGGCCTGGAATACAAGGCTCAGTTCCAACTGGACCCTTGGATGGCTGCCTGGCCCTGCCTGATACAGGTTACACTTCCCTCATGGATGGAAACACAAATTTGAAAGGTACACAGGTCATAAGACTAAGGCCTATTCCATGATATACTGTGGAGAATATTTGCAAGATGTGCATGTCTCCTGCATCCTCCTGGAAGGGAAGGACTTACTTATAATGGTCTCTCTTTCTGCCTTGTCCTAACCATCTAGGTTAACAGCAGGGAATAGCCTGCATTCCTAGGTACACACCTTTGCAAGACTGCATGACACCTTCCAATGCTGAATTTGCACTGAGATACAGTGGAGACAGCCAAAGGTATCATCCCTGATACTGCTGACAACCTTACAAATCTGAAAACTTAGCAGCACACAATGGAATGAATGATGATGCATGATAGAGGACTTTTGTGCCAAGACTGTAATAATGCCACACCCCTTTTTTATATGCTATAGAGAACATGTAGGGCTGGTTAATAGGGGAACTTGTAGAGCTTATAAGCATAGAATCTTTTGTGTATAGAACAGTCTGTGATCAATCAAATTGTTGGATGGTTGCCCCAAGAACTGTGATAGTTTTGTTTGTTCCAAGGGATGGGACCATAGATGGAAAGTTATAGGTGGAAGCCTTAGCCCAACATGTTGCAGAAGCTTTAAATATGTCCTGTCAGGCTCTTTCACTTCTAATGAATGAACAAAACCACCAAGATGCAGAAGGTGGTTTTGAAAAATAGAATGGTGTTAGAATTGTTCATTGCTCCTCAGAGTAGAACATGTGATCTTCTTCATGTAGAGTGGTGTGTATATATTCCAGACCACCAGCAGCAGGTGAGCAAGTTTTAGTAGAGATGGTTGCAGAGATACAGGTTATTCAGGTCTTACAGGAGGACCTGCTTACAACCTAGTGGAACTCACTGGGTTCCTCCAGGCGATGGATATTGACTATACTTTCCCGTTCAGCTGGAAGACTAATAGTTTCATGTTGTTGTAGTATTTGGGCGTGGTGTTGTGTTCTCTGGGACAAGTTGCAGACTGTTACCCTATAGGTGGTAGAGTGTGGGACCCCAGAGGAAGTACAGGCTGGCAATGACAACATGATCCTGCACAGCCACAAATATGCACCCATCCTGCACATTTGCAGATGCACGCACATCTCATGTATGCACACTGTATATAACAAAGTGTAACAGGCATGTGCACCATATATAGCATGATTGAGCAAATTGTAACATGCATACACACATCACGCTTGTGTGGGCATGTGACCTTTTGCCTGGAACCCTATATAAGGGCTGGGTCTGGAAATAAAGCTGATGTTTGTTCTCCTCCAGATGGCAACTTCTCATGTGTTCTTCTCACTGGGGATCTCACTGCCAAAACCACCCCTGCAACCATAGCTGTCCCGCAACAGGGCCTCTGACAGTGTTGTAACAAACTACCTCAAATTGGCACAGTAACTTATCGAGGCCCTTCTTCAAAACAAAAAATGTGATTATGGGTGTAGTTCTGAAGTAGAATGCCACTGGATTCAGTCGCCAATGTCACAAAAATATTCAAATGTATCATCTTATCCTTCTGACCTTTGAAAGTTTGAAATAGATCTTACTGGGCTAAAATAAATGTATCAGAGAACTTCCTTCAAAAGGTAGGAAGGCAGAAGAGGGGAGTCTGTTCCTTGCCTTCCCCAGTTTCTAGGGGTTGTCCACATCCCTTGGATGATGATCCTGTGTAACCATGACTTCTGCTTCTGTCCTCATGTTCTCTTTCCTGAATTGAACATTCCTACCTTAATCTTTCATGCATATTTATAAATCTACTGGGCCCACCAAGGTAACCTAGGAAAATTGCTCCTTTCCAAGATTTTAACTTAATGACATATACAAAGTTTCCTCTGCTACATTAAGGCAACTTATGTACAGGTTCTAGAGACTAGGATGTGGACATCTTCAGGGGACCATAATTTTATTTACCACAGTGTTAAAACCTGTAAATCCCATGTGATGAATGACACTTATTTTTCAGCTTGTCTCAAAATCATTCATTCATTCTGCAGCTCTTAGTGGCTGCTAAGTCAGGCAAAGTGCTTGGCGTTGATTCTTCCTTCTTAAGGAATGGCCTCTCTGGAATCGCTCCCTGTGTTAGAGGTCTTCCCTTCTCTCATAATTATGTTTTCTCTGGCCCGGCATGGTGGCGCACGCTTGTAATCCCAGTACTTTGGGAGGCGGAGACCGGAGGATCCGGGTTCGTGGCCAGCCTCAGCTTGCGCACGCGCGCGTGGGCGCGCATGCACGCTCTCTCTCTCTCTCTCTCCCTGTCTCTCTCTCTCTCTCTCTGTCTCTCTCTCTCTCTACTTAGTGAGGCCCTCCACAACTTCGTGAGACCCGGTCTCAAAATAAAGTATAAAAAATAGGGCCGGGGGCGTAGCGCGGAGGTAGAACGCCCCTGCGTTCAATCCCCGGTACCACAAAAAAAAAAAATTATGTTTTCTCCCTGGAGATCTTGAAATGTGGCATAATGACACAGACCCAGGGGTTTACATAGAGAGCTGACTTATCACACAGTTGCTTCAAGACAGAAGGGCCATAAATGATGATGGCTCATGATGATGGCTTTGTTCTCCCTTGATTCTTGATCTTCTGGAGAGTAATCTAGACCTACTTTGGATTTGAGAAGATACATCTATTGTTTTTTTTTCTAGCAATTTTTTCTTTATTACCAATCCAAAGCCAGTTTCTGTCACTTGTACCCCCATGAAAAACATGTCATATCCTCAGACCCTAACCTGTTTATCAATTTCATAAATCAGCTACTTCTTTTACATTGAAGTGTCTCATATTTTAACATCATCTAAAATATTTTTAATTTTTATTGAATTAAGTACACAAATAACAAGTGGAGTTTTAATTTTTTTTTGTGGTGCCAGGGATTGAACCCAGGGACAGTTTACCTCTGAGCTACACCCCCAGCCCTATTTTTTATTCTTTATTTTGAAACAGGGTCTCACTAAGTTGCTGAGGGCCTCACTAAGTAGCTGAGGCTGGCCATGATCCTGCCATCCTCCTGTCTTAGCCTCCCAAGTACTGGGATTACAGTTGTGTGCACCACACTCAGCTTAAATGGAGTTTTAATATAAATTATATTGATAAGCTAAAATTATTTTATTCTTATTTTTTATGATAGGTACACTTTCTTAAAAGTAAATTTAAATGTATCAGACTCCCTTCAGTAGTTTTTGTTTAGCATTTAAGGATGTAATGCACCTCAGATAATGGAAGGTTAATTGTATTAACTGTTATGACTAAGAACATAGCACGAGGTAATGCAAAGGGCATATATTATTTATTGGTGAATTAACATCTACCATGAGCCTAGTAGTTTTTAGCATCACACAGTTATCATCTCGCAGCATCTGTGGGCTAAGAATTCAGGCAGAGTTTAGCTGGGAACCTGCTTCAGCTCTCTCACATTGCTCAGCAGAAGTGTGGAGCAGGCCTGGTATCTGCTCTGAGTTTGCTTGGAAAAGGGTTCTGACATACTTATGTGGCTATTCCTAGGACTCCCCCTTTCACATGATTGGAATGAGTATCTCAGTTCCTTTCTGGGCATCGATTCGAGGCCAACCAGTTTTCCCTCCCAGGTGGACCTTTTGGCAGCTCTACCACATGGCAGCTTGATTCATCCCCTCTAATCTTACAGGAAAACTTTCCATAGCAATGATCACATTGTAATATATCACCTCATTTACATACATAAAATGTTTATTATATCTCTCCTTCACTAGCATGTAAGGTACAAAAAAACCCCAGGAATATGTGTCTGTTTTATTTACTAATATATACCAAATGCCTACATAGAAGCTATATAGCAAATATGCATTAATTGACACTTGCAAAATATTTTATGGAAAAATAATTGAAGGGACTATAATGAATTATAATTACTGGAGAACTCTGATTAAACGAATTGTTAAATTATCCTTTTAAATTTGTTTAGACTTTCCAAAACCTAACATTAAGTGTTATTATTTTTAAAGAGTAGCATGGCAAACTACAATAAAGGAAATCAAAATATAGGAGTTTTTTGTTTTCATTGTATATATATCTGGAATTCACAAATATCTACTTTAATATGAAGATATAAAAAGAGACTTTTGAGTTTATTACCACTGCCAATTTTGGTTTGTCTGAATGAGCTGTAGATATCATAGTCCAAAAAAAGAAAGAAAAATATTTACTTGGGCCACTTGCTCAGATTTATAGATATAAATTTGAAGCTGAAAAACACAAACCTTGCAATTACCTAAAATCAAATTTCAGGCTGGGCATGGTGGCTTATGCCTGAAATCCCAGTATTTGGGAGGCTGAAACAGGAGGATCGCAGGTTCAAAGCCAGCCTCAGCAACCTACGAGGCTCTCAAAAACTCAGTGAGACCTGTTTCCAAATGAAAAATAAAAATATAGGTCTGGGGTGTGTAGCGGGGAGGTAGAATGCTCCGAGGTTCAATGCCCAGCACCACAATCAATCAACCGACCAACCAATCAATCAGTCGATCTTCAGATATTTACCTTCTGAAAGTGTTACTAAAACCATTTTTTTAAAAAAATCTGAGGCATATTCTCTTTTAAAAATATATTGATTATTTATTAAACACAAGTCATTGACAAACTTTTCTTCTAAGAGCTGGTAGTCTAAGGCTCTGGACACAGATGACTTAAGTGGTCCCTGCCTTGGGAAAGGTCTCAGTGTGACACTGACACACACCAGCATACGGAACAACCCAGGAACTGAGCAGAATGAACAGGGAAGAACAGACCAGTCCCCATTAGTGTGAGTGAAGTCTTTGCTTCCCCTGCCTCTCCTACATCTAATCAAATGGGTGCCACGTTTTTTTTATGACCTACAAAGCATTACTTTTACTATGCCTCACAAAAACCTACAAAATGTCACCTGAGTGCTTCCCACTCAAGGTAGAATAGAGAAGTGTGCAACATAAAGGAAATGCCCCAGCCCAGTGCAACTAGAAAAAGCAGACAAAATACAAAACCGTCAGCTTAAAAATATCAGATAGCTGCATAAGCAATGACTAAAGTAGTCACAACTATGGACAGAGTTGTGACTAGGAAAAAAGAGCTGCTTTTCCCTGAAGACATCTGCTGGGTGTGGAGGAAGTGAGAAGCTGGCTGTCCAGGCTCCCAGCAGCAGAGGCAGCGGCATTAGGAGAGGAAGCAGGGCCGAAGGCCTGGCAGCAGCTCTGGGCTGGTGTGAGGATGCTCAAAGCTTGAGGCGCTGCACTGTCAGCCCACTACCTCTTTAAGAATTCCCCAGGTGTCAAAAACCTATAATCTCAGTACTTGGGAGGCTGAGACAGGAGGATCACAGGTTCAAGGCCAGCTTCAGCAACTCAGCAAGACCCTGTTCTAAAATATAATACAATGAAAAGGCTAGGGCTGTAGCTCTGAGGTATAATGTCCCTGGGTGCAATACTCAGTACCAAAAAAAGGGGGGACCATCCCTAGCCCTAGGGTGGGGACCCTATCAGCTGAAAGACCTAGAGTGCTATGCTTAAGGACAGACCATAGAAACACAGAGCTTTAGCAAAACTGCAAATCAGCTTCTACCAACTCAATCCCTGATTGGATGAAGGTGTGGGGTCCTCCATTCCTGCTGCCTAACGTAGAAACATGGTAGTACCCATGGATGACTTCGTCATCTCAGAGCTCACAAAAGAGCCTTCTAATTTGGATGCTTTTAACTGGCTTTTATAGATTAGAATAAACAATATTATGCCTCACTTTGCCTGTCCTAACCCTTCTGCATGCCATTTTCAGAGGAGGTATTAGCAGTGGGTGGGTGGGTGAGAACTGAAGCTATTTCAAACTCTCTCTCTCCCCACACACACAGTCACACACACACACACACACACACACACACACACACACATATACGCACATACAAACGCACATATATATACACACACATAAATATGTATATATGTATGAAGTATTTGAGTCAGAACAAAATTGATTCATTTGTTCATTTGTAAATTTTCAAAAATTCACATATTGTGTGACTGTATTCCCGGTTCTATTCTAAGTGCTAAGGATCTAGAGATTTATAAGCATGGCTTGGGTGTCCAAGACGTTCTAGTTCAATGGTAAAATACAAGGAAGGAATCGGAAAACATCAAAGGAAGTACTACTTTGGAAGTGTGGTATAGAAAAGGCTAAATATTCTATCCAAGGATTGAAGGACGAGTGAGAAATTTAAAATCACAGAGAAGACAAGTTTGGGCTGGTTCTGAAAAGTGGATCAAAGTTAAAAGTTGAGTAAAGAAGAGAATTCTGAAAGGAGTGACTGGGTATTGTGTAACAGCACTGCAGCTGGAGGTATGTTCACAAAGTATTGTCAATGCCGTGCTCTGACCCTACAGTGATCAAGAGGCTGAGTAGTATTTGAAAGGAATTTGGATGAGAACTTCTAATGGAATTTGTAATCCTATGCAGACAAGGCCTAACGAAACCATTATTAATATTAATAAGCTTTCTTTTGTTATTAGTTCTGCTATTTAAATCAAGGCACTGCCATTAAATATAATTAAGACTTGAGAAGAGTTTGTTAACTAAAATTCCTAGAACTTGCATAATTCAAATTGTGATATTAATAAACTATGTCACTAATATTGTCTTACATTCAACCTGCGTTTATTTGGGAGAGACACATTAATAATTCCCCGCTATGCTTGATTGTGGTGTTACTCATCTTATCCTAGGGCAGACATTTCGTCTAGCTCACCTTCAGGTGTTGGAGCTTACCAGGGTTGTGTATTCCGATGTAGTTCTGTATAAAATGTCCCGTCTTCCTAAATCCCCATCCTCTCTATTCCACCTCCCTCCTTGTTTAAGTTTTAAATAATCTTTAAGTTCAGTTAAAAATTTGTGAAGTTATCAATACCAATTTTAATTTTATGAACAGGAGGGGGGAGGGAGCTGGGTGAGGTCTGGAGGGGGCTGTGTGAATATATGCTTCTATCACACTAACCCTCAATATGATGTATGATCGCAATGCACCAATAAAAGTATTTTAAAAATCCATCTCACTGACCCTCCTCACTCTCCTAACCATTCTCCACATTACTGTGCTCCTAGGAGGACCTGTGCTGAATCCTTTGAAAATGGGAGATACCTGAGCTTCCCCAGCACACTCCTGGGTGGGCGCTTGGCTCAGGGGAACCTGTCTTCTGTGGATACAGTGGTTGATGGATGATTTAGGCACTTGCTCCAACTCAGCTGACGAGAGATGTTCCCTGAGACTTTCTAATTGGAGCTTGATAGAAGTATCAGTTTTGCCTCCTTAAATCTTGTTTTACAGCAATTGGGGAGAATTAAGAGTTCATTCCCCCAAACAAATAGGGACTGAATGGGAGAAATGGTCTTCAAAACCCCGAATTCAGTTTTCTCCAAAGACATGTTCATCTCTGCCCTTTCATGTGAACAATATGTGTATAATATATTGACAAATACAGCATCTCATTTCAATCATTTATTTTTTCACCCATGGACACCAGACTAGTTGAAGACAATGCTTATTTATCTCTATACCCCAATGCTTGACAGGGCATCTGACATATTAGATGCTTCAGAAATATTTGTCAAATGATAGAATAGACACCCATCATGTTTCACAGGGAGAAAGTTATAAAATGCAACGCGATACCCGACATAATGGGTCCACATGAGTGGTGGGTTTTCAGTGCAATGGGAGAGCAATTTCTCCCTCTGTTTCTTTTTAAAATAATTCCTCCAGTTTCACTTTACTTCTCTAAGATCTTCTGCACACACACTCGCATTGTTTCCTCTGCCTGTAATACTCTTTCCTGTTAGTCCCTCAGGCAAACCTTCCTTCAAGCTCTGTTCAAATATCAAAAACCTTTGTCAAGCATTTCAGGATACAACTCCCTTTAGAGCACAGTAGAAATGCCTTCTTCTCACCCGTCGATGCAGTTTGTACTTTTTGTTTATCTCATTCTGTAGGAATTACTGATTTTCATAACCACCCCTTCCATTCACCGAGTTTTAGCTCTTAAAGAGATACATATTTTATTCAGCAATGAAATCGTGCTGGACGCAGAGTAGATAATCAATGAGCATTTGAAAAGAAGTCACTTTATAAAGAGTTTGTTGCTCAAGTCCTCTCATTAGAAGGACGTGGAAAAAAACTGAGGGCAGTTCATATTATCCTATGAGTTTTAAAAATGGCGTACGTGTTTGTAATAATATGATTACTGTGCATGAGGGTGCTCGCATATGTAGATGTGCCTCATTTAATTTCAGAGGTAAAATATAAATATATATGTATTTTATACAAATATAAAATTAGGTTGATAAAATCCAGATGTTTCGTTTCACCACACAATCATACCATCGCTTTCACTGGCAGCTTGGAAATCAGAAGCTACTTAAGGGTAAGTGCAATGCCTAATTGAACTCTGCATTCCCCAGTGACCCCTGCAAACACCTCTCAGGTGAATGTTTTCCATGAGTCAATAACTGGGTTAAGTGCTTTCATAGTTTGAGTTGTAATCAGCATAGAAATTTGGCGAAATGTGTATTCGATCCTTATTAAACATAGAAAATGATGAAGGCTTTGAAATCTAAGGCAATTGAGCATATTGTAGGGCCCCATTCTTTTCATTTCTAAATTGAATGCAAATAAATTTAATTGCATGTTATTACATAGAAAGTCTCAAACTCACTTTGCACTGAGGGACATTAGAACAAATGAACACACAGAAAAGGCTGAGCAAGGTCTGTGTTCAATTGAGCAAAGCTTTTGTGGAAACCTAGTAAAATGATGACTTCCTTAATAAGCTTTGCCAATTCCTGTCAATACTTGACAGAGAGAAGTTAAAGTTGCTATTTAAATACCAATTATTTAGAAAGAGAAAAACAAACAAGAGGAACAAGGCAACTGTTCAGGTTAACTTACCATAACAAAGAACAATTCACTAATCAGGGCAGAGATTAGAGCAGTTACCTTGGTCAAACAGGGCTCCATGAAAGTTGGCAGAAGGCCCAATGAACTCCTGAAGACCCTGGGCAGAAAATCAGAACCTGCTTCTCTAGTTATTTCTATGCTTCTTCATGGAGTAAAGTTCCTTCTAAAATAAACTTCCCTTCAAAACATCATATAGTGTATTTCTTCCACCTTTTACAATCCAAGGTTGAGCATGTTAGAAAAATGAACCCCTGGTACAGAACCATGTTATATTCTCAGTAATTGAGAAGCAATTTTGGCCTCATAGAAGTGTATGTGTGTGTGTGTGTGTGTGTGTGTGTGCGTGCGTGCGTGTGTGTGTGTGTGTGATGTGCTGTCATACTGGGCCCTGGCTTAAAGGGCCTTATGATTGGCTTGCTATTTTGTTGTGGCTCTAGTTGAAATTACTAGTAATTTAATCTTTCAACTTCGGTTTTATAAGTGAAGTCCACAGGACAGTGGAGTATGCATGTGAATAGCAGTTAAGATTTATTTCTATAAACCTCAGTCAAGGTTCTGTCCACAAGGACCCTTGGGCATAGAATCCAGGTGGCACCAAGGTATGAAGTATTCTAGAAGTAATGCTCTTTTTGCTTTAGTCCTATGCTAAGTGTTTGACATGATATTTGTTGTTACTACTTATTCACTCTGATGTCTCCCAAATTGACAAATTTTAGAAGCATTAAATATTCAAATATCTACCAGAAAAAAAACATTTTCAGAATTTTCATGTTAGAGGGCTGTCACATTCTTTCTCTCTCTTACCTACAAAACCGGTAAATACAAATTGAGTATCAGATTCTCTCCAGAAGAAAACAAGGATGCTCAGGTTTTACTCGTGGGATTGAACAAACACCATTACCTCTTATTTCTTATGTCTAATTCTTCATAATCAAATAAAACCACTGAAACCATCTCTGTATGGGATCTGAGGGGACTTAAGTTCTATAAGGCGCACTGGTCTGGAATTTGATCACGGTTTTAAAAGTGAGTGGGTGTTATTTTATGCCAATACTCTTGATTTTAATAATTTGTAGATGTTTGGATAAGGTAGGCTTTTATTTCTAATTTGAAAAATCAATAATATATAAAAGCTGTTCAAAAAGCATGAAAGTCATATACAAATTAAAGAAAGACAATGTTTTATAGCCAGTTTAAGTTTTATTATTTTTCACATAACAGTTTTCAAATGTTCTTTAATACTATGAAATGTTCAACAGGTAATGAAAACAATATCTCAGCTATTGGAATATATGACTTTATCAAATATTTACCTTTCGCTAAATGTTGTGTTTTTTGTTTGGGTTTCATATTTTATTTTATTTATTTATTTATTTTTGCAGTACTGGGGATTGAACCCAGGGGCTTTCTACCTCCAACCTACACTCCTGGCCCTATTTTTTATCCTTTATTTTGAAACCGGGTCTCACTAAGCTGTGGAGGGCTTCACTAAGTAGCTGAGGCTGGCCGCGAACCCGGATCCTCCGGTCTCAGCCTCCCAAGTACTGGGATTACAAGCGTGCGCCACCACTCCCGGCTTGGGTTTCATATTTTAAACTAAAACATGTGTCAA
The DNA here is from genome assembly GCA_004027185.1 of Glis glis. NCBI lineage: Eukaryota > Metazoa > Chordata > Mammalia > Rodentia > Gliridae > Glis > Glis glis. The sequence continues at coordinate 15,472 of PVJS01003126.1, forward strand.
AATGTACATTTTCATCCCATGATTGACAACTCACACAGAACAGTGCCAGGAAATAGGGAATGTCTAAGCATGTACTTAAGGAGGCACTCATTCTTCGTGTTGTATGAGTGAAGTGCAGCACCTCAGAGTGAGGGTCTCCTTAAATCCTTGTACTGGGTGCCTGGCTTGGCATATCTTAGTTTCAAGCCTTACCCAGAGCTGTAAAATATACCAATGTGGAGGCCCTGATTTCCAAAGTGAGCTTATTCACCTAATTATGAGTAGCCACAAGATAAATAATTGGCGTAACTGTTCTATTAGAGAGTAATTTAACTAAATGAAAAGTTTTTGTTTGTTTTTAATTAGCTGCATTCCCCAAAGCAAAGAAATAATGCCTATTTTAAATATTTTATGAGCCTACAAACCATAAGAAGTATCAACGTAATCTATCAGACTCAGTTATATTACTCATTGACCATATCATCTACCATGTCTATGGTGGGTAGTTTATCAGCTCAATTTAAACTCTTATTTATGTATTTATAGTACATGTGATAAAACAAAACACTTCATTTTACTGCTTTACTTGAATTATTTTATGAAATAGTATCCTTTGCACTAATAAGCTTAGCATTAATCTGGATATGCATATCATTCAAAAATAAGAAAAACTCAGAGACATACCCGGTACATTCAGCTTCTTGTTGATTTCAGTTTTCGAAGCTTAATATAATCTCGACCTTCCAGTTGCTTACTAAAAAGGATGAATTTGAATTATCAAATTCTTCTTTGTACTTTATTCTCAGAAAATTCTATTCTTTGTATTTTCTTAACAGCCTCCCCAACTAACCTACTTATTGTCATGTGGGATAATAGGGTTCAGAATTAATAGTCTATCCTTCATAGTACATGATTCTACCTGATTTCCCTACCCAAGTTATGAACCACTTGATAGGGATAAAAATAAATAAATAAATAGCAATCTTGAGCAAAAATATTAATGCTGGAGGAATCACAATAAGTGACTTAGAAATACAGTATAGAACCATTGTAACAAAAATAGCATGACACTGACATAAAGACATATAGACCAACTGAATAGAATATAGGGCCCACATATATATATATCCCTCTAATTTTCTGCAAAAGTGTGTAAATGAACCTACACATATACAACTTGGAGCCTTCCATGCCCTGTCCCAGGCAAGAGAGATTCACGATAGGGTTGAGGGGCTTCATCTCCTGCACATGAGCAGGAGAGTAGGGAACACTGGTGTTGGGAGACCATAGGAGACACTGGACAAAGCTGTGGCACATCCCAAATCCCTTGCCTCAAAGCCACAGGTGAGAGGATGTAAATTCTGTTCTGAGGGGAAATGAGTGTCGTGGAAGAAAGAAGCCAAGGGTATAATTTTAGCGGTCATCACTCAATTAGGGTGTCATAAAACCTGGGATACGTTGCTTATCTGAAATTCAAATTTAACTGGGGGTCCTGTATTTTATTTGTTAAATATGGCAACCCTGATTGGAGAATTGGTGTTCCCCAATATCCTCTCTGTCCTTCTTCAGAGGATCCTCTTATGTTCTTGACCAGCTGTATTATCAAATTGGCGGGTCCTATAAAGAACTCTTAAGATACAGAGGGTTACATTTGTATAGCAGTAGACTGGAAAATCTGTATAGTAGATGTTGATTCTATAAAGTTAGAGAACCTTAAATTCTGGGATTTGGTATAGTAATTAAGTGGCAGGTTGAGGCTTGGGACTGACAGTACTTGTGCACACACAAAAGAAAGTTGTGGTCCAGGAAAATTTCACTATCATAAAAATCCTGTTCTGTTTGGTTAAGTTTATGAGTTTCCAAACTGGAAGAGGCTGTCAAGATACATATTTTTCTTTGTTTCTGAGACTTAATATTGCAGATCTGATAAATGAATTCAAGATTTTTCTTTTTCAAAAGCATGCAGCTACTTAAAAAGACTGGAATTGAACACTGATCTTCAATATCCTTACCCAGTATCTTTCTTCCTTCTCCAGTGTTGCCCTGGCTGCTCAGAAATTTAGGTGTGACTATTCTACAGTTCTCAGCTTTGCTTATTACCCCTATACCACACTTCTAGCCATAATTATCCCTAATAGACTTTGCAGAGCAACAACATTAAAAATATCCATTTCTCATTAATAGATTAAGCAAAAGTTGCTAAGTAATGATGATGGCAATAATTATATAAAGGGCCTAAATACAAAATAAATTTTGAATCAGATTAGAAGGCAGAGGAAAATTCAATTTTCCAATTTCCACTGCCAAGAAGAGAAACTGCTGCCTGTTGGAATTCAATACAGGTCTGTATGTTTATCTGAGCCAATGAACCCTCCCTGCTACAACTAACAATAAAACACACAGGACACAGCAGGGACCCGGGGTTTCTCATTTACCATCAGTATGTGGGTGTGAGCACTCCTTGTCTTTGTGACATTAGTGAACCATCATTCTATTGTGATTGCACGGAGATATTAAATATGCTTTTGCTCAATTCTGAATTTTCTTAAGAATAAAATCCTTCACTCCTTTAAACACTCCTTTCTGAACTCTCCATGTATTGTGTCATAAAGTGCTTCCTTCCCCCTTATGATGTAGTGGCTCAACCTGCGCTTTTTACTTCATCTCCTTCTTACCTGCCATATTCTGCACTCCAATCACATTGAACATTTTCCCCCAAATAGTCAGCTTTTCCATGTGAGTGGTTTGAGGGGTACAGAGATGATTAGGTGATCTTCACCTGCAGGAGTTATGCCTGATGGAAAAGGTGCACGGACAGCCCTTAGCAAAACACTGAGTCAGAAGGCAAAGCGTTGGGTTTGTAACCTTTCTTCTCCAGTGGACTGTTTTACTCCCTGTTAGTGCTCCAAGTTGTAGTCCATCCTGTAAACAGAGAGAAGGTCAGACATGAACTTCTGATTAGGATTTGCTCAGATCCTATTGAGATGCAGTTGCAACTGTTGAGTTCTCTCCATGTGGGATAGTCTTTTGTGTGCTATCTCATTATTTTTAACTCTGCCATTTTCCCTGGATATTTACACTTAGGACAACTGAGCCTCAGAGAGATTCAGTACATGGTCTAAGCATACACTACAAATTCAGGGGATTCAGAGTTGACACTCAGAGTATCTGTACCAGGTACCACTGAATAGGATCCTTTGCAAATTCAGTCCAGGCCAGAGTATGTCTTCGCCACCATGATCATTTATGCGGCTTCATGAATTTTCTGACTAAAGTGCTATGTTTGGTTTCTTGAGAACAATATGGAACCCTTCTGAGCTACTATTTTTATAAGTTATGAATAAGATATATGCTTTTAAACAATCCCATGAAAGCCCATGCAAGATAAAGTAGGAGTGAGTTACAGTTAACTCTCATCTCAAATTTTATGCCAAATAGCTCCATGACCTTAATCAATTCTGACTTTAATATCTCTGGGTATCAGTTTTGATTTCAGAAAAAGTGCTGATGTATTTTAGAACAACTTTTTTTTTTTCATGAGATGATGGTTAGCATTCTTTCATGGCTCTCCATCCCACACAAATCGTATCCTCTTGCCATAATGGATTCACCTCCTTTTAATGACCTTTATGCCTAACCTAGACTTTTTTGTTAATATTTGAGAATAAAAATGAATCAATTAATCATTCCTCTCTATACTTTGAATTCTATAGAAATGCACACTAGATACCACAGGAATTCAACCCCATCTCTGTTTCGTTGCTGGTGAGTCTGGATTAAGGAAGGAGTGTAACATCTAAGATCAACTGGGCTTCCTGCAGTTCTCCTCATGTCCAGATATCTGGGCCCATACAAGGTTAGGGGCTGTCCCATGTGCCTGTAATTCCTTAGGTTCCTCTTATACAAAAAAAAGGATGAAGGAGACAACATTTAACCCTGCTAGAGACCTTTTCATCTTCAGGTATTGGCCTAGCCCTTTGATGAGCCCGCAGTAGGATTCCTGAGAGGAGGAAGCCAGCTCCGATGCCCCCATGCCTACTACCTGGCAGCATGTTCAGAGAATACAAAAGGAGAGCAGGCAATGTGTGAAGCTCTGTGGTTTCAAGAGAGATTCAGAAGAGGTTCATTGCCACTTAATAGAGAACCACAACTACATGGGAGTCTGCCTTTCAGCAGTGAGGACAATTGCAAGAGTTTCTTATACCCCCCAAAGAGGGGAAGTGTTAGAAGAAGGGGCTAAGGCTGCCTTTGAAATATGTTTCAAAAGAAGAAACTCTTTCATCCATCCAGTCCCACAAATGCACGCTCTTTAAACCCCCTGAGCTCATCAAACAAGCTCATGATTGGCCAGTGAGCTCCTCTGGAGAAGGAGAACAGTTGGGGTCACTTCAAGTTAAGAATTTGTTTCCTGAAGGCTCTGATGGAAGGTCAGGACAAAGCACTAATAGAATTAGCTTCAGGGCTGTACTGCACCTGGAGCCAAGCATCTTCTACCTGCTCCTTCCACCCATGGAGGAGTGGAAAGGAATAGAGTTTATATCTAGTCTCCATTAATTTGTCATTGCTACGAATGTCATAGCCCTATCAAGATATTTTGGAGATATTATAAAATTATTCCAATAATTTAGACGACATATGAAATAAAAATATTTAAAACAATATAAAATGATATCATTCTAATTCAAGGATCATTTTGAAGCCTCAGTAGTGTGATAATACTCAGGTAACAGAATGAACAGCTTAAATCTTTCCAAGGTAGAAAACTCCAGTCCTACATGTCCCCATCAATACATTCTCTCAAACTTTCAAATAATTATTAATGTGTATAATCCCTTTCAGAGGATAAAAAAGTGGAACTATTACCATTCCTCATCTCATTTTATGACTTTTATATATTACATTTATACAAAAATCCATAAGAAGCAGATAAGAAGTGAAATTTCACTGACCAAAGTTATTAATTAACATGGAGGCAAAAGTCCAAAGTAAAATGTTGGCAAGCTGAATCTATGTATCCATCTACGTATCCATCTATCAATCTCATTGACAATGCGAGTTTATCCTGGAATCCTGGTTTGACTTAACATTAGAAAACTTATTAACCCAATTTACTGCATATTTGGATTGAGGGAAAAACACAATTTTATCACAACAGGTGCATGAAAAGCATCTCACAAAGTTCAGCATGCACTTGTACTAAGAATTGTTTAGCTGGGTGTGGTGGTGCTAGCTGCTAATCCCAGTACTTGGGAGGCTGAGACAGGAGGATCCCAGGTTTGAGGACAAACTCAGCAACTTAGCAAGACTATCAGTAACTTAGCAAGACCCTGATTCAAAATACAAATAATAAATTAGTGCTAGGGGTGTAGCTCAGTGGTAGAATATTCCCATGTTCAGTCCCCTGTGCCAAAGGAAACAAGTTCTTTAAATAGGAATAAAGATGTGATAAACAATTTTATCATCTTGAGTAGGCCTTCGTGTGCAGGTATTTGGATCAAAAATTAGTCTAGATGTTGCTGGAAATTTTTTGGTTTCTTTTTTTAAAGATGTGATTAATACTTAAGCCAGTAGATTTTGAGTAAAGAAGACCACCCTCCAAAATGTGTGTAGATTTCTTCTAGTCAGTGACAGGAATTAAAAGGAAAATACTGGAGTCCCCCAAAGAGAGAAAATTCTACCTCCAGAACTGAACTTTCACACCAGCTTTCTTGTTGATGTCTAGGGGTCTACCTGTCCTACAGCACAGCCGCAAATTTGTATATTTCAATCCCTTAGAATCTCTCTGAAAGATATCAATCTTTCAAAAAAAATAGAGTAGTCGTGGTATCATGATATCTAACATGAACTGTTGAAATCTTCCTATTAGACTTTAAGAATGAAACCAGGTTGTGTGCTATACCAGTGACTCTTAGCAACATACAGAAGGTCCTAAGAAAACATGAATGAATGAATGAATGAATGAATGAATGAATGACACCAGAATCGAATTGAAAGAAATTAAATTAAAAGAAATTTAGGACAGAGTATGTGATCTTTACCCACATTTTTTCAATTTAAACATTTATTATTATCATTAAGAACTTAGCAGATAGATAATTAAAAGCAAATATCTTTCCCAATACTAGAAATAATTAAACAATATTAAAAATTATAATTTCATTTAACACATAAGTATCCAAGAATAAAAGATGAATAAGATTCTCACAGACAAAATTCTAATACTTAATTGATAGTCACAAAAGAAACCCCAAATAAGAAGACAAATTGGCCAAGTTTTTAGATTGCATATTATATTAAAATACTTTTCTCATGATATAGATGTATCAGTTTTCTCTACACATATTAAAATATCACATAATTTTCAAGATTTTGACAAGCATATTATAAGCCTTCTACACTCACCCTATTTAAAATCCAAACCTCTCCTCCACCCATCTCAACCTCACATACTCCTGCCTATGATTTCTACCACCCTTTTGCTGTCTAGTATTCTTTGTGATATGTTATTTCTTATTATGACTGTGGCCTATTGTTCCCCACATATGATAGTACATAAGCTCTACAAGAGTGAGGGTTTTTGTTGGTTTTATTGCATGATGCAGCTCAAGTGCCTATAATATTAGTGTCTGATATATGGTAAGTGATTGATAATCATTTGTTGGATGATGCTTAAAATCAATGGAAAAATAGAGTTGGAAAACAATAGCAAGGGTACTGCTGGATAAAAATTTTAAAGTCATTTTAAAGGCAAAATTAATTAAGCTACTTCTTTTTCTAAAATAATGGGCGATGAATGAAAACCTTGAGACAGAGTCTACTTCTGCATGTGTACACCCCTGAAGTATTACAGAAATGTCACCATAGAGCAAAGAGGGATAGAACAGTCCATATGAGCTGAGCTGGAATAACAGGTTTTCCTGTGTGTTTTATGTATCAAAGCTACCATAAACAGAGCTATTGGAGCTGATGGGGAGGCTCATTAGCTTGGTCATGGTGATAATTTCACAATGCATACATGTACCAAAACATCTACTTTTATATCTTATACATACACAAGTCCTGTTTGTTAATTATACCTTATAAAGCTGAAAAACACCATGGCAATCATGAAAGAAAAGGCTACTAGGCTGGATAATATTCATATTTTAATTATAAAGAACTACATTCATAAATCTATTCATTTTTACTTTAATTAATGAGAAGGCAAAAAAAAAGATAAATGAGCAAACATCTTTAGCAAATAGTTGGTCCAAATAATCAATAAACACTAAAAGCTGTTCTGATTCATTATTAATCAGAAAACTGCAAATTAGAACCATAATGAGCTATAAATACATTCTCAGCAGAATGGCAAAAGTTAAACAGTCTTATACTACCATGTATTGGTGAGAATGTGTACTAACAGAAACGCTCATGTAATACCACTGGAAATCTAAGAGGTTTTATTTTTTTTTGTTTTTTTGCAGTATCAAGGAAAGTTGAGGGTTTGTATAGTCTATGACCAATTGATTCCACATCTACACACATACTCAGCAGGACTGGTGCCACACGTTCCTGCACCCAGAGCAGCATTGTATGTGATAACTCTAAATGTCTATCAGCAGTAGGAAGGATAAGCTATCATTTTTTCAGGCAATGAGACATCTCACAGCTATATAGAGAGATTAATTGCAGCTACACGGAATAGTGTGGACAACTTTTACAAGAATAAGTTTGTAAACGAAGCAAATGCAAAATAATACATACTTTATTTCAATTACATAAGGCTAAAAAAAGAATAAAAACTAAGTTGTATGTATATATAAATATGCAATCTATGCTCTAATTTTATGCATACATCAATTTGTTTATATATATATATACATTATTTAGTTTCAAATATTTATATATTTTATCCATTATTATTATTCATTCATTATACATACTTATAAACATGTACACATACAAGATAATTAGAATACATCTGCATTTTCAACACCAATGTGCCCGTTTTTGCTATTCTCATTTGTTCTTGTAGCCTGAAATAGCAGTTTTGTGCGTGTGGTATTTGATCAATAGATGTCTGCCCAATTTTTGAATAATTTTATTTTAAAAAAGCAGGTGAGTTGGATGCTACATATTTATTTTTAAAAACCTAACTATAACAAGTTGCTTTGCCATTTCACCCTTCAATGGACATTTATCCCCCTATGAATTAGTGGCCTACATTAATAAACTTCCTAGTCCCTGTTTTATAACATATTAATTCAAGAACAGAAGAGCTCTATATATGGTGCCCCTAAGAGTTTGTATTGATTGCAACTTCATAGGTCAAATATCATTATAACAAACGGAGTTATGATGGAGCAGCCTCAACCACAGTCATTCATTCATTCACCTAGCAGTTACGGAGCATCTATCTTGAGCCACACCAACTTAAAGGATGAAAGCCTTAATTAACTGAAGGGTAGTGGCCAGGTTCCAGATTATGGCGTTGTGGCCGTGCTGCGAGGACATATTTTACAAGACACAAAGCTTGAAGAAGAACAGTAAATACACAAAGGCAACAAAATCTATACTGGCTGTTTTCCCCAGATTTCTTGAACACCGAAGCAAAGCCAAAAAGATGTGAATAATGACGTGGCTGGTTCTCTGTGGAATACCTGTAGCAGCCAGTCAAGTTTGGTTTTCTGCTTCAAAAGTAATGAAAGTATGACTTTGGCTTTGTGAATATCCATCAGCTGTTCTGTCTCATGGGCTTTTTAATCTCCCATGTAATTGAGGTATTGAGTGATTATGCCAGTGAATCTAGAAGTTAACCAGTATCCAACATTGTCCAGAAACATTTTGAACTCCTTCCCTCCCTTCTCGTCCCTTCCTTTCTTCCTTCCTTCCTTCCTTCCTTCCTTCCTTCCTTCCTTCCTTCCTTTCTTCCTTCCTTCCTTCCAATTGTAAAATTATTCCATCACAGTGGAATTCAAGGTGAAGTCATGTGAGCATATTAAATGGTAATATTTCAGGAGAAAAAAGAAGTAAAGAAAACTACTGGAGAAAATAATCAGAAGTGTAAATTATGTTATGTTTGCCTAGAAACTTAATATAATATCCACATCTCCAGCAATAATGATTGTATAAGTTAGACTAAAACCATATAATGGAGATGACAAAAAGAGGTTTCTAAAGAATTTTTAAGTTTACTATAAAGCGTGTATAATATAAAAATAAATGAATGTGGGGCATGATATATATCTAGACATAACATTAAAAATACAAGACCTACTGAAATATTTACATTTCTTATCTCTGGAAAGTGAAAGAGCATTTAATTTAAAAAAATTTCTCTAATATGTATGTTTTAATTTATAATAAAAATTTTCATTATTATATAAATTATATTACGAGGAAAATTACTATGTCATCTAAATAAGATATTCTTGATTTGCTATAGATAAGATGGATCAATAATATTTTTTTTATTTTTCACAGAAATTAAGCTACCAATATTGCACACCTACTCAGCAGGAGGCAGGTCTTGAAACCAGTATCGTGCCTCCTAGTCCCATGCTCCGTGTTCTTCCAAATTATCTTCTAAGTAACATCCTTGGCAATTTGTGGTTTATGATATTGTGATATTCTTCTTTGTACCCCTATTGCCTACTGTAGGGTCCAGCAAGTGTTTAATAACTGCCTATAGTCAGGGATGGGGCTAATCTCCTTTTTGAATCCCTTATTAAACACCTTACATGATCCTTTGTATGGAAAAGTAGTCAGGAGCTACTTGCTGAATTACTTTGCAGGAAAGCTTATCACGAGATAAATGCAAAAGGAAATACCACCCACCCGTGATATTTAGACAGAAAATTAAAATCAGCACCACAGGTAGGCTTGCTGTGAGGTAAGCTTACAGCTCTGTTGGGGGTGTAGGATAAACCACAAACTTTCTGTACTTAGGTAAGAGCACTTTGACTTTTGATTGAATATGGAGTTCAGAGTAAATGCTATCTCTGTCTACCTATCAATGTACCTGTCTGTGTGTCTGTCTATCTCTATCTATTGATATGTATTTCCTAAAAATAACATTTCTTGTTTGTATTTAGAAGTGGATAGCGGGAGAATCAATTGGTTCTCTAATAGAAAGAGTAATCCATTCGATAAAGAAAAATAAATGAATTATCTGTAGGTCTAACCATGCAGTTGGATAGTAAGAATTATGGTGTGGATTGGAAATGCCCCCCAAAACTCATGTGTTGAAAGTATGCCCCGATGCAACAAGGTTCAGAAATGGGTATGGCTGGCGGCAATGGCCTTGAGGACTGTTATCTGTCCCTGTCCCCTTCCTGTCTCTCTATGCTGCTTCCCAGCTGCCAGGAGCTGAGCCACTTTCTTTCCCCACACCCTGACACCATGTTGTTTGTGACTTGGAATCAGCTGACCTTGGACCAAAAAGTCAAATAAACCTTTCCTTATCTAAGTTGTTCTTGTCAGGTGTTTTGATCATAGCAACAAAAAAGATGACTAACACAACAAGATACCTGGGCATAAATAGAAAGCAGGTGACTGTTGAGTCAGAGGCAACTTTACACAGTGGTGATTCCAGTTGATCATGAATGTGTCTGACCATGGCAGGAAGTAAGGGTTCACCTCAGTCCTTCATATTCTTTGAGTAAAATCTAAAACTTAGAGAAAACATTTAAAAGGAACAGAGAAAGTAAGAGTTGCTCAGATAGATTATTTGACTGTTCATTGCCAGTCTCCAATCTTTTATTCAAAACTGCATAGGAGACAGGTGTCACGAATTTCAGGTAACAGAAAATAAGGCTGGGGGAGGTGAAGATCTTGCCAAGGCAAACCAGGGTTGGAACATAGCTTGAGTCCTTTTGCCTCCTAAAATCTCAAGTCTGGCAGTGAAGAGAAGTCTGTAATGGAGGAAGCAGCCAGACATGGAGAAGTGATATACACACCAGGCGGCTTGCAGTGGTGTGAGTGAAGCATTTGTCCCCAAAGCAAAGGAAACCCACCTCTCAGCCACTGATACGATGGGCTACACTCATCCATCCCAGACCCTACTGTGCATCAGAACCAGGAAAAGCTGCAGGTGCCTTTCTCTAGGGTCTGAAGTTCATAATTTGTGCAGTTTTGACATACAGTTTGAGCATGTGTGCGCATTATTTTAAGCAACTCCGCCCGGTGCCTCTGATAGGCAAGTTCAAAGACAACAGGCACAAGTTTCAGAAGCGAGAAGTTCTGTAAGGAAGACACTCTTCAGAATGGCCAAATTGGATTACGTTGCTGTTTTTCCATAACTGTTAGATCACTTTAACCTCTCTGAACTTCGGTCTCCTTATCTCTACACTGAGGTAAATTGTACTTTTATGCTCTGTCTTGAGGGGAGAAATAGCACATTATGTCTTCAGTTAATGGTGGACACATCATTTATATGATATTTCCTATAAAAATAGGTATTTTGATCATAAGGAGGTGGCTAACAAACCCAAACTGGATAGCCTACAAGACTATGAACCTATGTCAATTTAAAATTTCAGTATTATGAAAGACAAAGGAAAATTAAGAACTGTTTCAGATATAAGGGGAAATAAAAATACATTACAACAGTCAGGCACTCTAAGGATAGTGATCTGGGTTATGTTTTCAGGTTAACAACTGAGGTCAGCAAAGGCGATAGTCAAAATAGAATGTAAAGTGGATGGTCACCAGGCCTGGTGGCACATGCCTGTAATCTTAATATTTGGGAGGCTGAGACAGAAGAAACAGAGGTTCAAGGCTAGTCTCAGCAAATTAATGAGAACCTCTGCACCTTAGCAAGACCCTGTTCCAAAATAAAAACATAATAAAATAAAATAAATAAAAGGCCTGGAGGTATGGCTCAGAGGTAGAGTGCCTCTGGGTTCAACCTCCAGTATCAGATAAAGTGGATTGTGAGGAGGGAGATGGTAACAATTTCAGTCCCAAAGCCAATTAAAAGATGACTGGTGTAGTTAGTTCTATTCTCCTATGTCTATGCTTAGGCAGAACAGCCTAATAGAATCACAAATCCATTCTCCTGATGTTCATGGAGTAGCTAATGTCAGCAGGGAGATGGGCTGTCTATATGTTTTTCACAAAAGTTGTGCTGCTCGCCTTTGAGCAAACCCAGCTCCAGGCAGACAATCTGTCGCTCTTAGCTCCTTCAGAATCTGCCTTAACTGCCCTTCCTAGACAGCCCATATCTGGTGACAGAGCATGGTGGAGTGCCCAGAAGATGTCAACCTGCTGAGGGCTTTGCATACTTCTGCTTCCTTCACCTTCCCATGCTTGAAATGAAGAACTCCAATCTTTCCATGTTTAACAAAATGGGAAGAGGGAGCCTTAGTTCCGGTCCAGTCATGACAATTCCACTCAGAAGCTTGGCTAAGAATGAAACTCTGCCTTAATGTTCGATGCCATTTCCCCTGCATACATTTTCCTTATCATTGAGGAGTGATTGGGCCAAGACAGGATTTTGATATTCTTTGTTCTCTTTGCTGAGATATTAGGTAGCAGGAATCGTTTCTTCTCCTCTAATGTATAATGCCTTCACACCCTTAAAACTGCAACACATCCGCTAGGTGTGGTGGTGCATATCTGTAATCCCAGCACTTTGGAGGCTGTGATAGGAGGATTGCAGATTCTCAGCAACTTAAGGGTTAGGGGTAGAGCTCAGAGGTACAATGTCCCTGTGTTCAGTCCTCAGTACCAAAAAAAAAATAGATGCAACACATTTCCTGTTCATTCACAGTATTAATACTCTTGGGAAAATAGTGCATGCCAAAAGAAAAAGAGTATGGCTCCAAAGATCAACCCAGGGCTTGAGTTTGTACCTTCTCCAGAGCTCTGTGCTTCATAGTTATACACCCAGCTTCAGACCTGGAGCCCAGCCTCAGGAATGACCATTATTAGGCAGGGTCTAGAGGAAGTTAAAGTTGCTAAAGAGGTTGCTCCTAGGTGTGTGTGTTTTGCCATTTTTGAAAGCACCACAAACAGCATGGAATCCAGTTTAGAATCTGAAGTTTCTTCATCCATCTGTTGCTAATTAAAAGTAATGCCAAAGAACATATGGTCATAGAATTATCAGGGAAGAAAATGAATGGAAAGGAGTATTCTAAGTACAGATCTAAGTAATACTGTTTTCAATAAGTGGCTGACAAATTCTCCAACAGGGAAGGATAACCTGAAACAAGCACTATCCAGAGCATATGTGACACAGCAATTTCGCTCCTCTGTATATTTTCATAATATTTCTTGACACCTGACACAGATATTGTGCCGCGGAGGCTCACCTGCTAGGGTACTATCAGGCTTTCTCTGAATAAACACCAAGCGAGTGTATAAGGACAATGTATTAGCTATATTATCTTATTCTCTGTGTTCTTGATACTCTGGCATTTGGGGCCTTGGAAACCTATGGAATTGTTGCTCCAAGGGTCAACCAATTTCTAGAAATAACAAACACTTATGTGTCCCTACCCACCATTGATAAGCAAAGCAACTGATGCAGAATCTAGACCCTTCATCTGTCTCCTTTTATCAGGCTCTATGGTCAGGGAACAAGGGCCAGGTACCAGACAGTTGGAGATCACCCCTACAACCCAGGGCCTAAGAAATCATACCAACTACTTAGTGCTAAGTGACTACTACTTGCTTACCTTGCTTGGCTCATTGCTTCCCAGTGAAAACCACACTTACTACTCTGTCCGCCCACAGTTCTCTTCTTTCTCCCTGCTGTTGATCTCTTTTTGATGCTACCGTTGTGGTCCTGGGTGGTATGGTGTACTTTATGTTTCTAGAGTGTTGTTGCTATAATAAAAAACTTCTTCCTTCATGACAATCCTTTTTGTGCCTGTGTATCTTACTAAACCTGCTCAGAACAAATGAGGGTATATTTTTAGAGTAGCATGATTTCAAAAATAAACAGATAAACAGGCCAAAACACACATCTTATAGAGGGATAGTGGCTAAATAGACATTCTGGGAGGGACAGTGGAATATTCTTAAAACTCTGTTTTTTTTTCTTTTTGTTCATGTATCTCAATTATAAAGTACTAATTCAGCAGCAGTGTATCAGTTCTCTAACTACTGATGATTATGTAGAAAATGCCACTCAAAATCCAGCGGAGAATATAAAGCATGAAGCAGATTTTGTCCAACAAAAAGACTAAATTTAAAGGCTCAAAGTACAGAATGCAAGTATGTATAATTTATGAGCAATGTCCTGTGCAAAAATCACCAACACAGGAAGTTTTTACTGACACTCATCACTACAAAACATTTCCATCTTTATCTAATCTGCCAGAGTACTTTAAGCATACCTCTTTATGACATTTATGAACCTTTTATCTACTACTAAACCCACTAGTTATGCAGGTCTTACGGCATCTATAGAACACACAAAGTTCTGGCAGAGCCGGGAGACAATGTGGTGCACTGAAAGATGCACATAAATCCAGGTGAGAATGACGGCCCAACTACTCAGTGGCTCTGTAGCATGGAGTAAATTACTGAATCATGTTCATCCTCAATTTCCTTCTTGGTTAAATGGGGAAAATAATATATCCTTCAATAGACTGTTGGAAAGATTAAATGAGAAAACACATGTAAAATGCATGAGATGCGTGGGTGCTCAATAATCCTATGATTTCTTCTTTGCACTTTCTAGGAATCTCAGGTAGCCATGAATTGAACAATCTGCTTATTATACACCTTCAATAAAGTTTATCACAGAAAGCCATCATTTTAAATATTTATATATAAGCAAATATAAATTTACATACGTCTATGCATTTACAAGGAAAAGTGGAGGGTATTTAACTAATTTTATAATACAGTCCTGCAATTATTAACTCCTTTATAGAAAAAAGCTGATAAAACATAAATGAAATATGATCAACTGTATATGCTGATACACTAAGCAGCATGGTAAAGAACATGATATAAGAACTCATAGTCATTGAGTGTGTCTTGATATCCAGCATTATGCTTGAAAACACATGATGTGTATTAGTTCATTATAAAGTATATGCTATCAATAATTCTTTATTATTATTATTAATTATTATTATTTGGTGTTTGTGTGGTACTAGGGATAGAAACCAGGGGCATTCTACCTCTAAGCTACAGCTACAGCTCATTTTTATTTTTATTTACTTTTAATTTTAAGCAGGGTCTCACTAAGTTGCTACATGCTGGCCTCAAACCTGCAATCCTCCTGTCTCAGCCTCCCAAATACTAGAATTATATAAGCATGCCACCGCACCCAGATGATTCTCCCATTTCTTTTTAATTTATGCTTTAATTAGTGCATTATAGTTATGCATCGTGGCTGATTCTTCTTGATTGAAAATACTAAAGAGAGAAAAATGGTTTTCCCAAGACTATACAGCTAATAATTTTTGAGAAAATATTTAAAGCCAGTCACTGTGGCCTTAGAATTCAAGACTGTGATACCTCTACAAATCCTTTTATCATTTCATATGTATGATGTGCTCTTCTACATTCTACCTGTGGATCTGTACAGTGTGTATATTTGGGTTAGTCATCTTTTCATCACTCATCTGACACAAATTTTGGCTCATGGTTTCAGCAGTTTCAGCCCAGGGCTGCTGGCCCCATTGCTCTGGGCCTGAGGTGAGGCAGAGCATCATAGCAGAAGGATGTGGCAGAAGAAAGCGACTCAGCTCCTAGCAGCAGGGGAGCAGGGATGGGGAGAAGACAAATCTCTCCAGGGCATGCCTCCAGTGATCCACCTTCTCCAATTAGGTCTCAGCTCCTAATAATCCATTGGATTTATCAATGCATTAAATAGATTAGTCCACTGATGAGATAAGAGCCCTTGGCCTTTAAGTACCTAAGTCTTTGGGGGATATTCCAGATCAAAAGCATAGCAATATCAACTATGAAACCATTAAACAGATATTTGTTGAACCTCAATTATTCTGAGCTTCTACCATATTCTCACATTGCTGCTAGAGAGTGTGGTCTAGTCTTATGGTGGAGAGGGCCCACACATATCTCTATCACCCCTTCCTCTCCCAAATTTAAGGTTGTTTTTATTTTGCTTTAAGTCTTAATAAAGTTTAATTTATTATTTTTATTTTCTTATTGGTTAGTCCTTGTGTGTCTATTTTCTTAATTGCCTACTCCTTGACAATGAAGATATTTTCATCTATGCTTTGTTATAAATATTTTTACCTTTCACATGAAGGTAACTTTCACAGAAAGTCTAACTCATCTTTAATTGACTCAGGGAAATTGTGTTCTCTGTATTATCGCATGCCTATATCTTTCTTTTTGTATCAATACTACATGATCCTACTTGTTATCAGTTTACAAGAAATCAGATCTGTCAGTATGAGTCCTCCAGTATTTTTTTTCAAGACTATTTTGGTTATTCTTTGTATTTCCATTTAAAATTTGAATTTTTTTTCAGTTTCCATATATACATGCACAGAGACATTTGGATGCACAAATATACCCCAATAAATATGTTGAGATATTGATTTGGATTTACTGAATGAATACATGAACTTCAGAAAATCATTGTTATATAATACTGAGCATTCCAATTCATAAATATACAGAAGATCATATCGTATATAAAAATGATGGAGGAATTACAGAGATATCTATCTATCTATCTTGTAATGGTTTGTGTTTTGGAATATAGTGGTCTCAGATTTCTTTCTTTAGACTTAGCTTTAAATCTAATGGTAATTTTTATCCTATTTTAAGTCATATTATCTGTAACATCACATTTTATATTATATACACAAAGTTGTTGGTGCTGGTGACTTGGTGTTTAGCAACATCACGAGAAAGCATTTTTAAACACCTTTGCCCATGGTCATTGCTAGGATTGGGGATGTAGAAAGAGACGATGTTTTCCTGTCTCTCTTTTTTTTTCCCTTTGGTAGTATGGATTAACCCCAGTGGTATTCTGCCTCTGAGCTATATACCTATCACTGTTTATTTTCTATTTTTTGAAACAGATTACCTTAGAGCCTGTGATCTTCCTGCCTCAGCCTCCCAAGAACTGGGACTACAGTGTGTGCTACTGAGCATGGTTTATCCCCTTTCTTTGAACAATTCATATGGAGAGATTCTCCACAGGAAAGGCTCTAAGGGCACCCTAGCCAGGAGCTATTGAATTGCAGGAGGACTGTATTCAGGGAACTGATATGAACCAAGTGATTTGTTTCAGTTCTATAGTACTGGACAGATATCACTATCTGGATTTTATACCATTCCCTAACCCCCCTCTCATCTTTTTTTGTACTGATGCTTGAACCCAGGGATATTCTACATATAAGCTACACCCCCAGTTATTTTTATTTTTTGTTTTGAAACAAGGTCTCACTAGTTTGCAGGGAGTGCCAATAAGTTGCTAAGGCTGGCCTCGAATCTGTGATCTACCTGTCTCAGTCTCACAGGTACTGGGATTACAGGCATGTGCCACCACGACTAGCTCCACCCTCCCATCTCTAACTAAGTACCTGGTCCAGGTGAAATTGATGGCCAGTCTCTCTTTTTTTTTGTTAATTTTTTATTTCACTATGCTTTTGCACCAAATGTAAATTGTGCTGAGGCAGGGGATAATCTCTTCTTTTCTTGCTAGTCCCTAGTGCCTAGAAGACTAATCTTGAAAAATAACATGCTCAATAAATAGTTACCTTTTCGTATATACTTACTCCTTTGTTTCCTTCAAGAAATCTTATCTTTCCTTCCACATTCAGTTCCAGTGTCCATTAAATTTTACTCTCTACTCAGAAAGTAGAATTGAGGGCGATATTTAACCCACCACTACATCCTCAGTTGTGGCAGATTACTTGATATATTCCAATAAAATATATGTAATAAGTCTCACTCTTCTATCATTGTTAGAAAAAATGCTTCCTTACTGATCTGCAATTTCTGTATGCCTAAGATGGTATCTGGTTCATAGTGTTTTTTTTCTTAAAAGCACAAATAAATACTCAAGTAAAAACATTCAAATCAATAGTCACCCAATTAATAAGTAACAGAGCTAAGAAGGAAACCCATGGCTAATGTCTGCCAGGCCAATCGTTTGGCTGTAAGGCAGCATCATATACTGATTCAAGGTGCTCAGGAAGAACCCTCTGGCATCACCCATTCCTGGCATTGCCGCAACACCAGTATTCATTGTCTATTGGTTTCTAGTGATTTTGTTACACTTGTTTCACCCCTGCATTCTAGAGGAATCCCAAAAGATGCCTGTGTCTAGGTAACTGCATACACCTTATTCTCGAGTAAAACAGAACTTCCTGTTGCCTGACTATTCTCCCATGAGGACATGGGCTGGGAGATGCAGGGATAATAGTAACAAGAAAAACCTTATTATGACTTTATTATACAGAACATCACGCATCACTTACATTGTGATTGACACTCTCTCAAAATGCTCCCCCTCCTCTTCTCATAACCACCCTATAAGTCATAGATTGAAATTCTTTAATTCCTTGATATGGAAGCATGATAAAAGTAAGAACTGAAGCCTTGAGACTGACATTGTCCAGGGCATAGGTCAAGGGCAAAGTCTAAGCCCCGTACATTCCCCATTGCAGAAAGCTCTTGTCAGACACCAATGCTGTTTCAGCTCGATGAAGAAAGGCTTGAGAACAGCACTCAGAACCACCCAAACAAACCACTCTCAAACCTAGACCCTCAAACGACAACATCTCCTCCTCCTCCTCCTCCTCCTCCTCCTCCTCCTCCTTCTTGTGGTACTGGGGATTGAACCCAGGGTAGTTCTAACTCCAAGCTACACCCCCAGTCCTATATTAATTTTTATATTGTTACAAGATCTCACTAAGTTGTGGAGGACCTCACTAAGTTGCTGAAGCTGGCCATGAACCAGTGATCCTTATGTTTCAGCCTCCCCAGTACTGGGATTACAGGCGTGCACCGCCACACCCAGCAAAAGACTACTTTTCTGATTACAGTGCTGGTGACAGAACCCAGGCATCAAGTATGCAAGACAATGGTCCTACCACTAAGCTACATGCTCAGTCCTTGAACTTCTTAAAGTTAAGATCTTATGTGAGTTTTCTATTGTATGGGAACTTCCATTCCTCTAACAAATGGAGTTGAGCAAATCCCCCACTTAGGATTCTTGAAGGAACTAAAATCTACTTAGCGTTTCAGTGAATTTAGCATGATACCTTCACCCCAATAGGTAGTCAACACCAGATAGCTGTTATTATTATTTACTGTGACTACTACAATTAGTGAATTAATTTCCCACTCGTTATCCACTCTTTTAAACATGTCTTTGTCTATTCTATATCCCAAACTCAATCCTGCTTTACTGTCTTTAACCTACCACCCCTCCCTAAGCATGGTCTCTGCATCTTTAACTTGCCCTCACTTTTCCAAGACTGTTCTTTGCATTTTAAATGTGCCATCCCTCCTCCACACCTGGCCTCTGTATCTTTAACCTACCATCATGTACCTGAGCTTGGTCTCAGCACTTTGCACAACTCCCTGCTTCTCTGTACTTGATTTTGAGTTCAATTGTCACTCATTCCAAGATGCCCTTCCATGCCACAGAAGGGGGCTCCTCTATCCCTCTATTTTATTGAATCATCCTATTTTATATATTTCAGCATACTTATTGAGTCCATTACTCCATTTGTATATTTAGTTTTGCCTTCTCACACAAGAATTGAAAGGCTGTGATTGCCAATATTCTTATACACCAATGAATCACCAGTTCGGAAAAGAGTTCTTAGTGGTCCTACTACTGTGTGTGCACAAACACATATACTCATGTACACACGTGCACATGCATACACAC
This sequence comes from Glis glis, assembly GCA_004027185.1. Classification (NCBI taxonomy): domain Eukaryota; kingdom Metazoa; phylum Chordata; class Mammalia; order Rodentia; family Gliridae; genus Glis; species Glis glis. Next base: position 35,276 of record PVJS01003126.1, read on the forward strand.
ACACACATACACATACACATACACACACACACACACACACACACACACACACGCACACACACACACAGAGACTTCCAATGGAATGATACAATCTGGAGTCAAGTGAGTGGTAGCTGACTAAAGGCTTTGTGTTTCTTTCACCTCAAAGTTACACCATCATTTACACAAGTGTGTTGCAACCAGACCTAGATACATTAAAAAAAAGTTTGTCTATCAAAAATGCCTGTTAAGGCACAAGAAAGTAAACTGTTGCCAGGTGAACATTAGAAAAGAAATTCCCCATGAGTAAAATTTCTTAACAAAATAATTTGATGGCTAGACTATTTCTTCAGCATTTTACCTTGCATTAGCTTCTTAAAGATTCACAAAATCTGTAAAATGTTATCAATTTTTGAAAATGACACCTACTTCCAAAAGCTTTCCAGAAAACTAGTTAGCCATTGTTTTTTTTTTTTTTTTGTTTCCCAAATGCTCCAGTAGAGTTTCCGCTGCATCTCAGTCTGCACCTCTGTCTGCTTTAATGGGTCTGTCCCAGGAGATATTGAGCTGTCAGCCATGTGCACCGTTAGGACACATTACCAGGGCTGGCAAAGCAAGTTCTCACAAAGACCTGCAGAACAGAAATTATACCAACAACCATGGTCACTTGGATGCATATTAAAAGAGAAATCATGAGCCGGGCGTGGTGGCACATGCTTGTAATCCCAGTACTTGGAAGTCTGAGATAGGAGGATCTCAGGTTTGTGGCTAGCCTCAGTTACTTAGTGAGGCCCTCCGCAACATCTTGAGACCCTGTTTCAAAATAAAGAATTAAAAAATAGGGCTGGGGGTGTAGCTCAGAGGGAGAAGCCCCTGGGTTCAATCCCCAGTACTGCAAAACAAAAAAAAAAAAAAGAAAGAAATCATGAAACCATTTACTGTGAAATCTTTCTACGTATCAGGTATGCCCACAAATTACTTCCAAACCACCACACAAAACCAAGGTTACATACAACTCATTTTCCTCATTTTGCAGTCTAGGGAATTAAGACTAAAAAGTGAGGAAACACCTCCAATGTGTTGTAGTGCTAGTAAATGTTGTGAGATTTGAACTCAGGCTTGAGATTTCAAAGACTGCATGCTTCTCCATGTGACGTTGACACCGATTCCTAGTGACAGAAAAATACAATTATTCATAAAACCTCTTTTGATACTTTATACTTGAAGTTGGAAGAATCGCATTCCAATATTTTGAATAATAAATAACAGGATGATGAACATATTTTACTTGAATATAAAATGAGTGTTCTTTTATTACTAGTAGTTACCATTTATACTGTCTAATTCAATAGGCACAACTCACATCTATTCCTTACAGCTTTGCATAATATTTTATGTTACGATTATAACTTAATCATAATTCAGGCTTATTAAAAACTGACAAGCCCAGACTGTTGATATGGTTAGTTTTGCCCCTACTTATTTGAAACTTCAATCTTATTTTTTCCCCATTTACAGCAATTTTTAATCTACTTCCTTAGGAAGAAATCAGTCTGCTCACATGTGGATGAAAATAAACACGCAGATGGATCAATGCCATGTTTCCCAGTTAAGGTATAAAGTGCCCGACTCTGACCACAGGTTGGGGGGTTGAGAACCTCCACAGCCTGCTAGAGGAAATAGCTTTTCTCTCCCACAGATGCACTCCCCTGGAGCCCAGAGGGCTGATCCTGTAAGGCCAGACAGGAACTGACATTCCTTGGTTCACTTTTTGTCAATTAATGCAAACCCATCTCTTATAGGAAAAAGACAGATGACACTGGATGATAGAAGCATTTATAAAGAATATCCAACTACCTCAATGTGTTATTTCCATGTAGCTCTTTCATTCTTTAAAAAGTCTGTAGACTTAGGAGGGTGGACAATGGAGGACAACATGTAGTAACTTAGACCCTGTTTCAAAATAAAAAATAAAAACGGCTGGGGGTGTAGCTCAGAAGTAGAATGTCCCTGGGTCAAATTCCAGACACACACACACACACACACACACACACACACACACAGTCCGAGGTATGTCATCTGTACCCTTCTCGTGATTTCTTCCTATTCTGCCTCACGTTATGGTTAAATGTGCACAGTAGTAAATGTGAAATATTGGATCTGAACTATAGCAGCTCTTCCAAAGGTTGGCTGTATGACCTTAGGCTAGAGAAGTTAATGTTGAACCACTGTAGTCTTCCATAGAAGTTAGAGTTGCTATGTGAACTCAAAGTATTGATGGCTTTGTCTTTATATCTGGAAAATAATAGTTACTTCTCATATTCTCCACTAATGCTCACATTAATTGAAGACTGAAGTTGTGGTATATTTATCATTTTCCTTGAGCCTCCCACAATTACTACAAAGGCAGAAGAAAGTTGATTACAATTTCAAAGAGATCCTCATAGAATGCACTCAGTTGTTCCTCTTGGAATATCTCATCACAGCACTGCAGCCTCAACCTCTCCTTTAATAAAACCTTCAGCCACTTTTCAAAAAGCGGCACAAACGCTGTCTATATCCATACATTCCCCTTCTATCTAACCGTAGGTAACTTCAACAAAAGGACCATGTTCATTTGTCATGTGCACATATAAATGTATTCCTATGAATCTCACTATGAGGTATAATTACAATACACCAATAAAAATGAACTAAAATAAAACATTTTTTAAAATAGCACATTTTTTAAAACTTTAATAATTTACATTTGATTTCACAATTTATCTTTCTGCACCATTTAAGCTCACTGTGATGAAAGAAATATCCTATCTTTTGTTCTTTCCTGGGTAACCCCATGGTCAAAGGTCGCACCCTGGGATGAACTACTCTGTAATTTCAGTTCATGCATTGCTAAATGCCCCACAGGTTTCATGGATGCCTAATATTGTAGCATCAAAGAAGACCTGGTGCAAGAAAACAGGCTATGTGCTGTAGAACACACACACACGCACACACACACATACACACACGCACACACACACACACACACACACACACACACACACACACACAGATAGGCAAGACTAAACCTCTTGAATTTGTAGGTCAATGGCTTTCATCAGTTTTGGAAAGTTCCACTTATTAAGTCTTTACAAATGACCTCCACGTCTGTGCCTTCCCGCTTCCCTTCTGGTGGGTCTCTGCTACACAGCACTCGTGTCTGGTATGTTTGTATCACTGAGTTATGCTACTTGGGGATGAATTTTTCTTTCCTCTATGTGCTTCAATTTAATATTTTCTCTTGAATTATCTTCAAAATCACTAATCCTGATTTCTGAAGTATTTAGTGGACTGGTGAACGCTTTCAATAAATTCTTAATTTTAGTTAGTGTGTAATTTTCTGGTACATGCTATCTATTTGCTTTCTAAAGTAGTTTTCTATTGAAATCTCTACCTTTTCATCTGTTTTCCTTCTTTTCTCATGTTTTTTTTTTTTTTTCACATCACCGCAGCTGTTTTAAAGTTCTTGTCTGGTAACTTTAGTATCTGGATTGTCTGTGGGTTGCTTTGATTTTTTGTTTTCCTCTTTACTATCATTCAGATACCTACCTTTGCCTCCTCCCATGTTTAATAAGTTCTTATATATGCAGGCAAGCATGTAAAAGAACCACAAAGGGCACCGATGATCAGTTCCAGCACATGAGGTAATCCTCTTTTCTGTTAGGTAGATGAGATGAGAGGCTGATCCCCACAAAGCCATTATGGTTTGAGACAGGTTGTGGTTGGAGTGAGTTTGCATTTTCAATCAGATTCAGATCATTTCTTTTTCACTTTCATTCCTCAAGTGATATCCTCCTGACTTTTAATTAATTGGCTGATTTCTGCATCCTGAGCCTAAACGTTCTGCCCTATGGAAATTGCACCCTAGCTCTTTAGCCAACAGCCCTACAGCTTCTAAATCTTACAAATATCTGAAGAAGAGACTAGTCATGTTTATTTCAAACCCCTTTCGCTCTTTCAAGCGTCATGAGTGTGGTAGAAACTCCCCTAGCTTCCTGTATCACTAAATCACTCAGCCATTGTCCTATTGGAAGAATTTAGACTTGCATTAAGGATTCCGCTAGTGTCTAATCTGCCTCAATAAACATCAACAATTGCCCAGTGCACTGTGGTTTCTCTTTTCCACAATACTATCACCCAGCATAGACCAAGTTTGATTCCCAATTTGAGATCCACAGAGACAAATGGCCCCAAGGAAAAATGACTAAAGAAAACCAGGTTACCCAGGAAGGGTTTTTCCCTGTCTTTATTGTGGTTTTCTTTTTTCTTTCCTTTTTGTTTTTTTGGTATTGGGGATTGAACCCAAAGGCATTCTACCTTTGGGCTACACCCCCCAAAATAAATAATATTCAAAATAATAAATATTTTGTTTTTGTTTGAATAAAAATAATTTTATTTATTGATTTTTATCTTGAAACAGAGTCTCAGGGTCTTGCTAAATTGCTGAGGCGGGCCTCACCTCAGATCTGCAAACCTCCTGTCAGCCTCCCAAGTACTGGGGTCACAGGTGTGCTCCACCACACCGGTGTCCCTGTCTTTGTTTTTTTTTTTTTTTTGCGGTACCAGGGATTGAACCCAGGGGCATTTTACCTCCAGGCTACACCCCTGGCCCTGTTTTTTATACTTTACTTTGAAACTGGGTCTCACGAAGTTGCAGAGGGCCTCACTAAGTAGCTGAGGCTGGCTGCAAACCCGGATTCTCCGGTCTCAGCCTCCCAAGTATTGAGATGAAAATGGTGTGCCACCACACCCGGTTTGGTTTTTTAACTTCTTATTTTGAAATAGCTTTAGGCTTAAAAAAGAGTAACAAATTTTGATCCTTAATTTCTCTTCATTTTGTTTTTAGGTTAAAAATTATTTGTAAAAGGTAGTATGGGGAAATTGGAAAACAGATTTAAATATGGAATGTATTTTATATAACAAAATAGTATCATTGTTGTAATTATGTAATAATTATATATGTCTCTTGTGTGACAGGATGTTGCAGTTGTATAGGAAATTGTCTGTATTTTAGAACACGAAGATTGATATAGCTGGACATGAATTGTCCTGAGAGCAGCACAACTCAAACGGTTCAGTGGGATGTTTCACAATATATGTTTAGCTACGAAAAAAAGTCACAAATATAGTACAGACATTTCCCATATACTCATAAAAATACATACAAACATATAATCATGATAAAAATTTTAAAAAGTAATTATAGTACAATAACTAAAATATAGAATTTTCTTTCTCAAATATTCTACTAATATTCTTTTTTGTGACAGAATTCAATCCTGGGCAGGAACCCCATACATTTATGTCATAACTCCTTAGACTCCTCCAATCTGTGATAGTTTCCCAGGTTTTCTTTTATTTCTTTCATGACTTTGCCAATTTTAGAGTACTGGCCAGGTATTTTATAGGGTGTCCCCAAAATTGGGTTTCTTTGTGGCTTTCCTATGTTTTGTCCAGGTTATGATGGGTTCAGGGGAAGAATACCAGAGAGACAAAGTGTTCCCATCACTTTAAACCACAGGACAGGGGTGGGGGGGCACAATCCCAACTTGACTTGTCTCTGGCGACGTCTACCTCGGTCACCTGTGAAGGTAGCCTAAGCCGGGATGGAGACAGGGAATACCCGTGCCATGTTCTAACCTGTGAACACACACACACATACACACACAAGTCTTTAAGAGTCTATAACTAGTCATTTACCATATCTCCATCTTTCATAGTAAATGTGAGCTGCACTGGTAGCTCTCACTCTAATCTAGCACTGCAGGGTTCACTTTACTTTCACCTCTCTTTTATTTGAAAGTTCTCACTCCAACAGGGGGAAACACTGAACCAAAGGTTGATCGTTTATTTGATTATTTGTTTATCTTTTGTGTAATGTAGCTTTAGTATTGCTAAATCTGTACCCCTGTAAAAAGCAAATTCACTAACTAGGGTGCTGATTTTTTTTTTGTGGTACCAGGGATTGAACCCAGGGGTGTTCTACCTCTGCGCTACACCCCCGGCCCTATTTTTTATACTTCATTTTGAAACCGGGTCTCACGAAGTTGCGGAGGGCCTCACTAAGTAGAGAGAGAGAGAGAGAGAGAGAGAGCACGCTGAGACTGGCCGCAAACCCGGATCCTCTGGTCTCCGCCTCTCAAAGTACTGGGATTACAAGCGTGCGCCACCATGCCCGGCTTAGGGTGCTGATTTTATTACCAGTAATTTTAATCTGTCTCAATCCTACAATTTCCAGTTTGTGTGTGGGGGGGGGGCTCTTTGCAATGTGACTGGTAAGTCCCTTTCTTTCCTTCTCCTTCTACAGGATGACACTATTCACTGGTAATATGATAACTCCATTTATCCTGGTTTGTTTTCCAACTTTCTCCCAAAGTCTCAGTTGATTTTTCATTTACTTCATTAAGAGAAAAAATAAAATCGTGTGTGTGTGTGTGTGTGTGTGTGTGTGCGCGCGCGTGCACGCACATGTGTGTGTCCATGTGAAATCTGGTAGGTAGCCTCTATGATGGCCTGAGATCCCACCTCATGGCACGCACACCATGATTGCTCCACTTCCCTTGAGTGTGAACTGACTTTATCCACTCAATTCTAATAAACAGCTAGTAGACCGATGGGATGTAATTCCTGAGACCAGGGTATACATGTCGGTGGACCCCATCCTGGTGTCCTTTCTTAACCTCTCTCTCTCAAAGTCCTCACTCTGGGGGAAGCCAATTCCCACCTGGAAGTAGCCCTATAGAGAGACCCACATGATAAGCAACTGATACATCAAGTGGATAGCCACAGAGGATCTGAAGCTGCTGAGCACAAGGCGAGTGTGAGTTTAACAATCGTGTGATTTGCCCCACTCCATTCCAACAATCACCTGCATTTTTAGAAAATAGATACCCATATCAGGAAATGGCTGAAAAAATGCTATCTCAGCACTGACTTAAGACCAGTTGCTGTTATCAAGAGCTCATATTTGGTTGCTATGGAATGTAGGAAAGTTGCAAAATGCATATCATGTATTCAGATACTATTGACTATCCATAAATGGTAGAAAACATTACGAATTTTTTTTTACTAATTCAATAATTACATGCTTATATATGCCAGACACTATGATAAGCCTGCTGATACAGCACTAGAAATATAATGGGAACAGGATAGCCAGCCCTTGCTCATATGTACATAAAAGTCTAGTTTGGGAACCGGAAATAAATAGTTATCAAAAAATGTAGTAAGTGTTATGACAAGTGAAACATTGAATGCTTATGGCAGATGCTTAACATTAAATTGGTTTTTTTTTTTTTTTATTATTATTTTTTTTTATTGGTGCATTGTAGTCTCACTTCACAATGAGTATCAGTTTGGTGTTAACATACATGCACACAGCTCTTAAATTGTTAATCGATAATCCATCACTGATAGGCTAAAACAAACAGAATAATGTTCAGCTAGCTGACAGATATGGAGAAAGGGGCGAGTTTTGCCACAAATGGACTTAAGCCTTGTTTCCATGCTATGGTGCTGTGCTCTGAGAAGGTCTCTTTCTCTCTCTGAGATGGTGGGACGTGGCTTAAGGTGAGAGGGAGAAAGATGGAGGAGACAAGGACCCCATTTACTCGGAGCTCACAGATTATACAGGGAAACAGGAGGACTCTGCAACTAGGAATTTGGATAGTAAAATGAGCACAAATAGTCATAGCTTGAAACATGAAGAACTTCAGATTATAGTTTCTTAATTGCTAATCATAAACTTGGGATAATTCCTGTCTCAAGTTAAGAAACCAAGGACTATTTCTTTTTTTATTATTCAACTTGCAACATGAAAAAGAAAATGTTCAATTGGGTTATTTTTAAAGTAGAATGCAAATATTTAGTTTTTTAACTTAAAATGCCTAAAGTCGAAAAACCTTTTTTGCTATTTAAAGTGGAAAACTTTAGCTACTTTGAAAAAATATATTTACAATGTGAAACTACATGTCTGAAAAATGAAGCTTTGCCCCATAGTTTAGAGACTAACTTACTGGGATTTACCAGGATCATCCACTTAGAGGGAAAAAACCTCAGTCCCAAACAAGCTAGTGAATTTGCTCATCTCACTTCCCATGAACTATTAGTTGAATTTGGGAAATTCCAAGTAAGGGATTCTATGCATTATAAAACAACATGCTTTGGAGAGATTCTATCTAGATGGGAAAACTATGTCTACCATAAGTCTTTTTTAACTTCAAGACCTCTGAGAGTAGAAAAACTCACAGGACAAAACAAAATCTCATTGTCCAGGCCATGACTAAACCATTCTGATAATTGAAGAATTCCCTAGAGAATATCTCTGTGGTAGAAAAATGAGAGTTCTTGAAGCTTTCCCTCTGAAATGTCAATTGAACCTCTGTTAAGAACATTCCAGCCGGGCGTGGTGGCGCACGCTTGTAATCCCAGTACTTTGGGAGGCGGAGACCGGAGGATTGGGGTTCATGGCCAGCCTCAGCTCTCTCTCCCTCTCTCTCTCTCTCTCTCTCTCTCTTTTTCTCTCTCTTTACTTAGTGAGGCCCTCCGCAAATTCATGAGACCCAGTTTCTAAATAAAGTATAAAAATAGGGCCGGGGGTTTAGCGCGGCGGTAGAATGCCCCCTGGGTTCAATCCCCGGTACCGCAAAAAAAAAAAAAGAACATTCCATTTGTGTAAATATGACACTGTCTACTCAGAAGAGGCACTGTTTCAAAATTGTTCACCTAATATTTTTATCCTTCATTTTTATTTGCATTCTTACTATGGTTTAATGTGATATCCAACAAACAACATACATCAGGTAAATGTTTTTAGAAAGAATGGATGAATAAAAGATCAAAAATGCTTAAAAACATAAAAATAATGAATAGATGAAATATCTAAAAGTATTCCATGGGCAGTTACTATGGTTAATTTTAGTTTATCCTGAAAAATCTGGATTACTACCCTAAGAACTGTGTGCCACTCTGGTTATTTTTAAGTTGTTATTTTAATTGTACAAATTCATGTGATATATATATATATATATATATATATATATATGTATGTGTGTGTGTGTACAGTGTTTAATGATCAAATCAGTATTTCCATCTCTTAAACATTTTAAAATTTTTTGATTTACATGTAATAATTTTACATATCTATCGTGTCCCATATGAAAGAAAAACTTGATCATTTGCAAGTTATGCAATAATCCTATATATAAAAGTTTGAATGTCCATGAGATGGGCAGCTTTGTACATATTAACAATCTTTAGGCAAATCAGATACTATAAGTAATATGATTAAAATTATATCAATTGGTTAAAGGGGTGTGCTAATTAGGCCAATAACAGAGAATAGAAAAACATCCATTCTATGTTTAATGACTTGAGACTCCACCCCTTGTCCTGCTCTCTTAGGGTAAATTCATTATTCACCCTCTGACCAACTCATTTGACTTATATTTTCTCATTATGATCCTGAGAAAGGCTATAGGGTAGAAATTTCACCTTTGCTGTGTATCAGCTAAATGACCTTAGATAAATGATCCTTAGGTAAATGAAACTAAATAGAAAATAATGTGTAATTTTCAGCCCTCTCCTGGGGCTTAATAAATAGCACCTATTTTCAAATAACCTTTATGATTCGAGGTTTATTTTAATCATATAACAAAATAAGTAGGGAAATTAAAGGCTGAAGACTTTTTAAGATTGTGATATCAATTCTGATTTCTAATGAAGTTTCTCACTATATTCATACTTCATAATTTTAAAATAAGTGTTAAGCCGGGTGTGGTGGCGCACGCTTGTAATCCCAGTACTTTGGGAGGCGGGGACCGGAGGATCCAGGTTCGCGGCCAGCCTCAGCTCTCTCACTGTCTCTCTCTCTCTCTCTCTCTCTCTCCTTAGTGAGGCCTTCTGCAACTTCGTGAGACCCAGTTTCAAAATAAAGTATAAAAAAAAATAGGGCCAGGGGTGTAGCGCGGAGATAGAACACCCCTGCGTTCAATCCCCGGTACCGCAAAAAAATAAATAAATAAAATAAAATAAAATGAAATAAGTGTTACATGTTTAAAATTACAATATAAATGTATATTAAAATGTATTCTGTATGATAATTCCTTAATTTCTGGTATATATATATATATATATATATATATTTTTTTTTTTTTTTTTAAGGCAAGTAGGTCTGAGAATATACTCAGTCCCAAAATTCTCAAGTTCAATTTCCTCTAGATCTGGAACCAAGCTTCACAAAAGCAATTATCACATAATTTGTTGATTTCTTTCCCAAGTGAATGTTTGCCAAACATTCCCCATCAAAGATTTTGTATGCATTAAATATTTATACCCAAGCTGTTACATAGAAATCTTGAGTATATACTTTGCTTTTAGAATTAATTTATTTCTAATTTTTTAATGCAATGTAATTAGCTGAATTGCTCTTAGAATATAATCACTTGTTATATATTTAAATAGTTAATCATGATTTTGTGGAAATGTGACTGGTTTATAATTATCCAGGAGCCTGAATTTTTTTTTTTTTTTGGCTAAAAGAATGGAATCAAACTTACTGGACAGTTAAATGAAATCATGGTAACTGTGACTTTATGCAAAGAGTCACTCTTGCAAAATGTACTTTGACTTTCTGTTTACTTCAATCAATAAAGGAAGTGTGGTGTTTTAAGGAAGTCCCTTGGGCCATGCCACATCTGCCCGTGAGCCAGTGTGACTGATAAATTAGCACTCAGATGGTGGGACAGAATGCACAATGTGACCTTGGTCCACGTTATTAAGATTGCTCGGCCTCAATTTGCTAATGTTCAACATTACCAAATGGGACTATAATTTCCTTAACTTCACTCTATACGTTTCATGTTTATTTTTCTTAATTAAGCATATATGTGTAACCAGACTAACCGATGTTAGTCATAACCCCTTCTATTTGCACCAAAATTACCAAGATTTATAATTTTCAGAGTAGAGTCACCGATGCTTTCTTACTAGATTTTTACAAGGCCAGGAGGACTGGTATTAACATCCTCAATTTACAGGTTTGGCACTGAATAGAGGTTCAAAGAATATCAGCGCCTGCCTGCAGGTTAACAGTTCAAAACATTCATAGACAGGACTGCCAAGCAATATCTATCTACTTTCATTTATGACCTTATTAATGAAATGAGCCTTTTATTTCTGACCTCTTTGAAGTCTATAATTTATTTGCACTACACCAGGTAGTTTGTCATACTTTTCGTCCTTCGGTTTCTGTCTATGGAGTATCCTCTACATAGATCCTCAAAGTGGGAGATACTGCCCGGCTGGCAGAGATGCTGGATCTATTCATGAGGGCCATTGTAGCCTCTGGTGCAGTTAAATAGAAAATAAGGGGTCAGAGAAAGTGCTTAGGGTGTTGCTGCTTAGGAGGTTGCTGAATACTTTTTTTTCTTCTGAAAAGGTGGCAGTAACCCAATAAATTTGGGAATCTATGCATCATTTTCTTATTCAATCTGAAATTTTGGCCATATCTTAAATGACCCTTTTTTGTTTGTTTGTTTGTTTGTTTGTTTGTTTGTGGTGCTGGGAGTTGAACCCAGGGGCATTCTACCTCTGAGCTATATCCGCAGCCCTTTTTATTTTATCATTTGGAAACAGGGTTTCACTGTGTTGCAGAGGGCCTCACTAAATTGTTAAGGCTGGCTTTGAACCTGTTATCATCCTGTCTTGGACTTCCAAATACTGGGATTACAGGCATGTGCTACCACATCTGCTGACCCTGTGTGTTTGATGTTTAGGATGTGTGGAGGGGAAGGGGCTGCAGGACAGTGGGGCACCAGTGGGACTGCCTTCACTCTAGAGTTGGTCCTTCCTGTTCTGTACTTTCAATCCCTCAGACAATCTGAGAACAAGTCAAGTAACACAAAGATGGGAACTTTCTAGAATGAAAGTGTATTTGTCATGAAACTAATACTAAGAGAGGGAAAAAAGGAATTGATATGACCCCCATGTTTTCACTGATATAATGTTACACCCTATGAAATAACTTATGTACTCAGTCAACAAATAATTACCACTCGTCATGACAGCAAGGGCACCCTGAACAATGATAATACCTACTACTTATTCATTATGTTCTATGTGCCAAATAACGTACTAGGCAAATTTATATCCACCATTTTATTTAAATCTTTTCACTTCCCAATAGTGAAGGCATTTTACCAATTTTAAAAATAGAGGGGCTAAGATCAAGATTAAAACTGACTTCGTGCAACTGGTTACTTTCTTTGCCCTGGGCCAATGGTTCTAATCCAGGCTGCACAGTAGAACCGTTTGAGAGATTTGAAAATATGCCATGCTTTCACCTCAAGGTATTTTGATTTAAATTGCCTACTCATTGCTCATAGTGGCATTTTCCATGCCCATTCTATTATGAAATGACGTGCTAAGCCAATGTGTTTTGTTTTTGCTTAAACTAAGACAAAGAACTGACTTCCTTGTGCTTTCAATATAGTAGAGGCAGAAGCTATCTAAATCAGATAATTGCAGAGACATATTACAAGCCCAGTGACGGTGATGTCCTGAGAGGCAGGATAGAAATATCACTCGAACAATTTATTTAATCTTGTTTTATTTTCCTTGTTTATAAAGGAGAATAATAATAGGTGTCTCCCAAGGTTGTTGGAGACATTAGAGACCTTATGTTATGACCTTATGTTACTTGGCTCATAGTAAATGCCCAAGAGTGGGTTCTCCTTTCTGTATATATGGAGTGCCATGGAAACCCACTCTACTTTTTAAAATAGTAATAATAATATCCACCTCAGTCTGGGTTTAGTGGCACGCACCTGTAATCCCAGTACTTAGGATGCTAAAACAGGAGGATAGCAGGTTTGAGGCCATCCTCAGCAACTTAGTGAGACCCTGTTTCAAAATAAAAAGGATTGTGGGGTCTAGCTCAGAGGTAGAATGCTCTTGATTTCAATCCCTAGAACAATAATAATAATTAATAATAATAGTAATGATAATAATAATAACCATCTCAGGTTCTCCTGAGAACCAAATGACTCTGTAAATATGAAAATCTTTTGTAACATACACTAAAAAAAGGAAAATGTGATTCTAAACTACACTGGCAAGTATACAGTATCCTTCTCTACGAATCACGTTCTACTGTCACCCACTCCCCTCCCAGGAGACTTGTTTTGGGGTGTATCATTGTGTTTTTAAAATATATTCTCTTTGAACTCTCCAGAACGCTGTTTGTGCTTGTGGCTAGTGTTCTTGAAATATCCAACCACTGTCAACGTGGAGCGTCCCAGGGGCGGGCTTGAAGCTCGTCTCTTGGAAGTACCGTGAATCTGAGCCTGGGAAATTCTCTCTGCATTATTGCATCCATGTCTTCTCACCACCTTCAATTATTTTTCCTCTAATGCACCAGCATCCTGCAGGCCACAGGCATGCTGACTTTATTTTTTAGTTCTTCAAAACAGCAGACCTACATTCCGGAGAGGCTGGCTGACTCGAAGCAATGACCCACTTAGGTTTCATTTTATCATTCTTTTTGAACTCCCCATGATTCCAGAGGAAGAAAAAAAATCCAATCCACCATCCACAAGAAAAAGCAGCAGTGTTACTTAAAACGATCTTTTGCCAGAGGATTGAAGCCATCAGAGCGAGGTAGCCTCCACCCAAGGACGTGTGGGCACAGGGGACAGAAACACCAGCATCCTTGCATGGACTTGGGAGAACGCTCAGGGGTACCTGTCCTGTCTCTTTCTTCCCGTGGGATTCTGCTTCAGTGGCCCATACTGGCTCCTGGATGATTTCGCACATGTAATGACCACTTCTGCTTTTTCATCTACTGCCCAACTACTGATGTGCGACGGACCAGCTCAGCCGGAGAACTGAGACCGATGGGACAGGGGTCTTGGGAAGGTGGGCAAGGAGTCGGCGATGAGTGACAAACAGATACAACTCAAGGAAGTTGCATCTGAGTGTATTTTGCAAAGCTTCAGGCAAGGATTTTATACACAATGATTAAGGAAACAAAATACATCATCAGCTGATTGTTGTTCATGCTTGTGGTTTATACAATCTTAATGATTTTTAAGAAATAACAGTGCAAAGCTATGAGAGCAGATAATCGTCAGAGCATTTGGCATAGTGTTGTGGGCGGCTGCTAGATGTAACAGTGTAAATCGTCAGAGTATACGTCTCGTTTGGCATAATGCAGTGGGAGGCTGCTAGACGCGGTTTTGGCACTTGGACTATCTATGATGAGAACTGGGGTTATGGCTACAGGGCAAGAGTTCAAAGTTTAACATAGTGCCTTTTATCGCTCTCTTACTATAAACTTTTATAATTTCCTTTGTTCTAAATTTCTAAATCTTTTTTAAACCATCTCCAAAATCATTTCCATGAAGTTTCCACAAAAAGTTCTTCCTGTTGTAACTCATCTACAACTGTCCTTGAGCCCTCTGCCCTTCTGGGCTAATCTAAGCAAGAGCCTGGGAGTGTTCTGGGCCAAAGTTACATTGTTATGAGTTTGACTTCCTGGGAAAGATTCATCTGTTTTACTCATAGGGCACAGTTGATAATTTGGAAAAGAACACTGTACTCACTGAGCCATATCTATTAAAGATTAAGAGAATCATTGACAAGAAGTTTACAGCAAAGAGAGAATAACCAAGAACACAGAAGATCTTGCCAGGCCACCTTTTTCTACGGGCATACTTCCTTGAAGCTTTTGCCACGTCATGCGTGTAGGTTCATGCAGACTCCGTAGGAGGCAAGGCCGTGGCACTGATACTTGAGGTGAACCCTCAAAAATCCTCCTGCCCCCCAAAAATTTGTCTTCTGAGATAACTTAGGCCAAGATAGCCACCTCAAAATTTTTAAATTTATTTTTGCACTTTTATTGATTCATGGTAATTATACATTAGAGTGACATTCTAAGTGGTACATTCAGTCAGGGATGGTGGTGCCCACCTGTTATCCCTGTACTTCGGAGGCTGAGACAGGAGGTTCGCAGGTTTGAGACCAGCCTCAGAAATTTAGCAAGACCATCAGCAACCTACTGAGACCTGGCTTCAAAACAAAAAACAAAAACAAAAAAAAGTGCTGGAGTGTAGCTTGGAGGTAGAATGTTCCAATGTTCAATCCCCAGTAACACACACACACACACACACACACACACACACACACACAAACACACGTGCATGCGCGATATATTTATACATGCAGATAACACTTCGTGTATTTCGCTCTGCGATCTCATTTCTTTTTTTTGAAATCTCCACATATTTTGCTAATTGCAGCCTAATTAAATTCCTCACTGCTTCCTTGCTTCCTCTTTAGTACTTTCCAGTGTGATTATTTCTGACTTTGGTGCTGAGAGGGCAGCGAGGTAAATGCCCTGACTGCTTGGATTGTCTGCAAAATCCCAATCCAGTAATTAATACCTATTACTAGCCCATGTGGGGAAATGTTGTCTGAGGCAATATTTGCTTATTTGTCTACTCTGTGGACTTTTAAGACCATGTCATTCCTCAAACAGCCTCGGGGTACATGTACAATAAAGAATTCTGTTAATTAAAATGCAGCTGCCACATTAATAAAACATCAGATGAAAAGTGCATAAAGAAGCCGCAGCCGTTTGATGGCCCCGATCTTTTGTTAGATCAGGATTTTTCACTTTTTTTTTCTTTCTTTCCTTAATAGGCCTGTAATACTCTCTGAAATATCTAATTGGGACTGAGGATCATGAATGCCCAAACCCTCAGTGAGACCTGCACAGACTTCAGAGAAGCATGGACAGGAGTCAAAGCACACATTTGGAATGATCTGGATGGAATTGAGGGTTTATGGAAAGAGGGAGCCCAACGACACACAGTTGGAGGGGCTTTATTGCATGTTTCTTCTCATGTTGCGGTGTTCCTCCATTCTTAGACTTTTATTTCTGCACCTCCACACTCAAAAAGTGTTCTCATGTTCCAGTGAATCAGAGCATGCCATTTCAGTCAAGTCCAATTACCCTTCCTCATCTCTGCCTGTGAAAGAAAGGATGCTTATTCAATGTACTTGGCCGGATATGTCTGATTCCCTCAGAGATCCTCTGGGGTGGGGTACATGTTCATTTTTTATTTTCTTTCCTAGGAATCTGTTGAAGCTGTTGCATAATTGCTCAAAATGGGGAGAGCAGAAACCTAAAATCGTACTTATGCAAAGAACAGGTCATTTTCCAAACACTTCTATGAATTTTGTGTTTCTGTGTTGGAGAATGTGGTGTTTTACCTTCAACCATGGGATCATAACAATTATTTGTAAGGAAATAATTCATACCTGCTAAGAATTTCTTAAGTGGTTTTATTTCATGCATTTTTCATTTACTCTTTACCACGGATCAATAGTGTTGATTCTATCATTAATCCCACTTCATAGATGAATGGGTGCATCTTTTTCAAGTTCCCTTTGCACATCGATGGTGGAACAAAATCTTGCAATCTTAAACGTAGTTGCCACCTGTGATATCCAGTACTGTAGTTATGGGCTGGGATGTAGCTGAATGATACAGTATGTGCTTACCATGTCTGTATCCCTGGGATTGAGCCCCAGCACCACGATTCTAGAGTCACTAGCCATGTTAATTCAAAAGGAAAATGAAATTAAAAGTAAAATCATGTTTAAATGGCCGGGCATGGTGGCGCACGCTTGTAATCCCAGTACTTTGGGAGGCGGAGACCGGAGGATCCGGGTTCACGGCCAGCCTCAGCTCACACACGCGCACGCATGTGCACGCTTTCTCTCTCTCTCTCTCCCTGTCTCTCTCTCTCTCTCTCTCTCTCTCTCTCTCTCTACTTAGTGAGGCCCTACGCAACTTCGTGAGACCTGGTCTCAAAATAAAGTATAAAAAATAGGGCCGGGGGCGTAGCGCAGAGGTAGAACGCCCCTGTGTTCAATCCCCGGTACCGCAAAAAAAAAAAAATCATATTTAAATGAATTAAGATTCAATAAAATTAAAATTCAGTGCCTCGGTCATATTAAAAACATTCCTATTTTTCCATAATCCATGCTTCTATTTTTAATTTGGGGTATGGTTCACAAAAATTATATACATTTAAAGTGAACATGATATTTTGAAACAGGGTCTTGCTAAATTAGTGCATGCTAGCCTCAGATCTGCAATCCTGCTGTTTCAGCCTCCCAAGTACTAGGATTACAGGGATGTGCCACCATGTCGACCTGATAATAGCCACTCTAATAGGTATGAGGTGATATCTCATTTGATTTTGTTCTGTGTTTTTCAGATGGTTAGCAATGTTCAGCATATTTTCACATACCTGTAAGTCAATTGTATGTCTTCTTTGGAAAATGTCTGTTCAAAACTTTTTTTTTGATGTGTGTCAAAGTAATTTTTTATGTTCATTTATTGGTGCATTGTAATTATACATTTTGATATATGTCAGGGTATGAACATCATACATGCACACATTTCTCATTTAGCCCTCCCTCCAACTCCACCCTATTCCCTCCCCCTTCCCTCCCTTTCATGCTCCGGATAGTGATTGAGTCTTATAGCTTTGTGTATGTACATCATGTGCTATAATGTGTTTCCCTCCACCCCCCTCCCAACTCCCTCAGTTAGGTCACCTTCTTTGTCCATCTAAAGATTTCTTCTTTTTCCCTTCTAAGTCCCATTCTATCTTGTTCAAAACTTTAATTCATTTTTTAATTTGATTTTTTTCTTTCTACTGAGTTACATGTTTTTATTACATAGTCTGAAAATTAACCCTTTATTGGAAACTTAGTTTGCATGTGTTTTCTCCCATTCCACGGATTGTCACTTTACTCTTTTGAATATTTCCTTTGCTGTTCAGAAAATCTTAGTTTGGTGCATTCCTGATTATTCATTTTTGCTTTTGTTGACTATGCTTTAGGTCTCACATTAAAGCAAAATTATTACAAAGATCAATGTCAAAGACCTTCTTTCCTTGTATTTTCTTCTAAGAATTTTATGATTTCATGTCTTACACTTAAACATTTAATTCATTTCAAGTTGATTTTTGTGTTTGACATAAGAAAAGTGTCCAATTTAATTACTTTGCTTCTGAATATACAATTTTAACAATACCATTTATTGAACATACTGTTTATTTTGCCATTGGGTGTTCTTGGCACCTCTGTTGAAGACTAGTTGATTGTACATGTGTAGGTTTACTTAGAGGGTCTCTGTTCTGTTTCTTTGGTCAATGTACCTGTTTTCATGCCAAGATAATACTGGCTTGATGATTAGCTATGTAATAAAATTTGAATTCAGGAATTGTGATGCCTCCAACTTTGTTCTTGCTCACTATGATTTTGGCTATTTGGGGTCTTTGTGGTTCCATAAAAATTTTTGGATATTGTTCTATATGTGTAAAAAATTATTAGGTATGAATTGGGATTGCATTAATCTATAGATTTTACATAATCCATAGAAGTTATTTTTGCCAGGTGTGGTGGCGCTCGCTTGTAATCCCAGTACTTTGGGAGGCAGAGACCGGAGGATCCGGGTTCGCGGCCAACCTCAGCGCGCATGCGCACGCGCAATCGATCGATCAATCTCTCTCTCTCTCTCTCTCTCTCTCTCTCTCTGTCTCTCTCTCTCTCTACCTAGCGAGGCCCTCCGCAACTTCGTGAGACCCGGTCTCAAAAATAAAGCATAAAATAAAAATAGGGCCAGGGGTGTAGCGCGGAGGTAAAACGCCCCTGCGTTCAATCCCCGGTACCGCAAAAAAAAAAAAAAAAGAAGTTATTTTGTTATATTTCCATGACTGTAATAAAATACTTGATATAGTCAACATATAAAGAGAAAAAGTCTATTCTGGTTTACAGTTTTGGAGATTTTAGCCCATGACTAATTGGCCCCATTGCTTTTGGACTTCTGCCAAGACAGCATAGCCTGGTGGGGAGTACAGGTGGATCATAACTTTCACCTTCTGGTAAGGAAATGAAAGAGAAAGAAGATACTGAGGTCCCCTAATCCTATTTGACAGCATTCCCACAATGAACTAAAACCTCCCACTGGGTCCCAGCTTTTAAAGGGTCCATCACCTACCAGTAGCACCCTGGCCTGGGGACCGAGCCTTTAAAATGGGTCTTTGGGGGTCATTATAGATACAGACTACAATCATTAATTGGACTCTTAACTCCATCTTACTCTGAATGACGTTTTATCTTTCTAGACATAGGTACATAATATATTTACTAGAAGAGAATGATAGTGTATTATTAATGGTAATTATTTTAAAAATACAACCTCTCCTGAATCCTCTTCAGCCTAATGGATTACCTAAAGCTAGCTTGCATCTTCCTCTATCCAGAAATATATATGGACATGGAGCCAGTTCCCAGGGTCCTAAACTGCCATGATGTAATGCAGGCTACATCATGAGCTGTTTGGTTTCACCAACTCTGTTCTCCAACTGTAACATGGCTTTGGTTGTTCAGACTCTTGCTTTATATAATGCATGCTTCTCGTAGCTTCATTCTAACTTTTTGTCTCTGGGAACTGACAAGGTTCTCCTGGTCTTAACTGAGCTTCATTTTTACTTTAAATCACATCTGCCTAGGTGGCAGACCCATCCTGGGCTCAGAAAATTATCTTCACTCTAAACCACAAGCCTTGGTACCCCATCACATTTACCCCACACCCATCCAAAGAGAGTTTCACAAAGTCTCCTCCAACCACTTCCATGCCCACATAGTGAGACCGTTTTATCAGCCACTAATTTTTTTCCATAGAAAATATATCAATAAGGTTCCATCTATAGACAAGTAGTTTGTTCTGCCCAGAAATATTTTTTCAGAAAAAGGGAATATTACACTATAAATCTGTCACATAAAAGTGATTTCCTATTTCTGTCCTAACTTGGATGCATCTGAACAAGAAATATTACCTTTCTTCTATACGCAGTGTTCTCTAACTGTCCTGTTTGTGTGTTTAATGAATATATTTAATGACAAAGTTAGGGAAGGGATGACAAATGGGGATGTAGGAAGCTAGATAAAAGTGCTGATAGATGTAGAAATCCACTAAGAAGTCCACACAAAAGAAAATAGGATGCAGCTTAGCTTCACGGTCTTCCATTACTAGTAAAAGGAACTATGTGCTTCCAACACACTGCAACTAGAGATTCCAAACTTGAAATGTGTCCCGACCTGCAAAGGAGGATGAGTCTGTCACCACCCCACTCAGAAGGAGAGTGAATAAGATTAGAGTGACAGACGTATCGACACACCATACCACCATGTTGAGGCATGTGAAGAAAATCAGAAACACGGAGAAGAAACAGGTATTATTATTTTAAAGCAGACATCATCCCACATAACTTTACATGTGTACTTATAATTCCCTTCCTTACATTATTTTTATTTACTTAATTGGCAAGTAAGGATTGCATATATTTATCATGAATGACATGTTTAAAAATATATGCAATGTAGAACAAATATATACAATGTACAACAATTTTTTACTTTCCTTCCTTTTATCTTCCCTCTGAGTCTGCATTCTTTCCTTCTTATGTGAAGATTATACACTGAAAGTTAGTAAACCAAAATCCTTGGGATACTCTTATCCAGAGTTGATGTCTATTGGAATGGATGATGTCAGTGTTTACAAAATAAATTCATTGGAATAAAGTCTATAGGACCAAAGCATGAACAACTGTATCTACACTCTGTGATGTTTGTGTACTCCTTCACCATTTGGTTGGCAAAGAGAATTTTTTGAAGTTTGATAAGTGGCACAAGGTAATAATAGTAACTACTTTATTTGAAAATAGACTGAAATTGCGTCAATTAAATCCAATAACCAGTATGGATTGATGGATTAGATAACTTGCAGTCCAATTACTAGATGAGCGATGTGGTAACTGAACTGGGTTTTGAAAGAGGGTAGGCTTTTTCTTAGTCATTTTGTGTTTGGAAAATTCCCTTTGAGACTTACCCTTTGACCAATTGAATATGTCAGAGTGGGTTGTTAATATTCACATGATTAGAGATTTTCCTTTTGTCTTCATGTATATATTTCTACCCTGACTCCATTATTGTAAGATAAGATACCATGTCATTTAAATTATAAATGTTTTGAGGTTTGCTTTTTGGTCAAGAAAATGTTCCATTTTGAAAAGAGTCTATGCTGCTGTTGTTGGATAGTTTGTACAGGGACCAAGGTGCCTGTATTCGCTACATTTTTTTGTTGATCACAATGCCTGACAAGAACAATTTAAAGAAGGAAAGATTTTCTTCCATCACAGATTCAGAAGTTCAGTACATGGCTGGCTGCCTTTTACTCATGGCAGCCAGGGAGAAGAGAAAAGGGTGAGGAGGAGCAGTGACATATGTTGCATTCCAGACCACGCCCCCAGTGAGCTCCTCCCTCCGGCCATACCCCACCTCTGAAATCTTGTTTCAGGAGAGACAGGTCTTTAGCACATGAGCTTTTGGGGAAGACGCTCCAGATCCAAATCATAACAGTGCTTTATATTCTGAACTTCTGTATCTTTGCAAGTGATTCAATCAGCTGCGAAGGGTGTGTTCAAGTCCCCAACTATAATTGCAGGGTTGTCTTTTTCCCTTTGCAGCTGTATTAGTTTGTGTTTAATGTATCTATTTTGTGAATATACATATTGCAGATGTACATTTAAGTTTATAGATTTATCCTGTCTGAAGTTTGCTCAGTTTCTATAGGTTTGTTTATTTCACCAAATTTGGGAAGTTTTTAGCCATTGTTTTTTTCAAATATTCTTTCACTCTATTTTTAGTTCTCATTCCTTATAGGACTCTGATGATGTAAATATTAGTTTTTCTACAGATCCCTGGGGATTTATTCATTCATTTCCTCCCATTGATGCTATTGTTTTAGCCTCATGTTAATATAATTAATCTTCTGTTATCTTCCTTTAACTTTTGAATCCAGTCATAGGGAAACAATACATTTTTATTTGCTAAGATTACTTTACATTTCTAGTTCAACATTTTCCATAGATTATCTTTTAGTTTCCTTCTTTAGATTTTTCTATATTTTTCATTTGCCTCAGTAAATCATACTGGAGTATTCAAGCAGTTTTTTGATGGTTGCTCTCAAATCCTTATTAAATTAGTCCACATCGCAGTATTGACATTAGTAAATTTTCTTTTTATCACTCAAGTTGCAATTTCCTGGCTCTTGGCATAATTGGTTATTTTTATTGTCTGAGCATTTTGTATATGATAAGAGGAGAATCTAGGTTTATTTATATTATTCAATTTAGTAATCAGTCTCCTTTGTCTTAACTCTATAGGCTGCTCTCCCAGTGACAACTTAATCTCCAGAGCCTCTAGAGTGCTATTTTGGTCTGCTTGGTTTGTCTGATGCTGCTCTGGGGTTCCTCCTCACTTCTAATGTCATCAAGGTCTATTTATTGGTATCTTTCATTGAGGGCAGTCTGCAGTGAGATCTCCACATTTAGGTAGTTCTGCTACCTCAGGGATTTGCAGTGGAGGAGGAAGATCTCAGGCTCCCAAGAAACAAGAAGTTTCCGTAATAGGGCACTGTTGGAACTGGGTACTTTTTCCAGTTTCATCAGCTATCCTAGGAGTCTTTCAGTAGAAAAGAAATGCTCTGGACCCAGCATGGAAAGAGAGAATCTCCCTTGGCCTTAATTCTGACAAGGTTCCCACTCAGTCTCCCTTGCTGATGGTGTTAGACTCACTTGTTACTGTCAGAAAAACTCATGATAAACCTGGGAGAAGAATGAGCCTACCTGGGCTGCCTTCTGTTCTAGACTAGGGGGTCTGGAAGCACGTGATCTGGGTGGCCCTCTTCTGGTGGGTCAGGGGCTGCTGGAGCTATGTTATTCACCCAATGCTGGAGTCTCAAAACAACCAGCGCTCTTCTGAGCACATTGTAGAAGTCTCCTTTCATGTTCTCTTGTGTCATTTCTAGGGATTAAAACTGTGTTTAGCACAGAGGCAAGGAAAAATGGTTTTATGCCATGTTGTTCAAACCAGAAGTCTGAAAGTAGGATTTTAATGTGGTTTCATGTCCCTAATAAACTTTTATCTCCAGGGAAAAAGAATAAAATGAGAACATAACACTATGTCATATTGTCTATTGATCATATTTGACAAGTTATTACAAGAAAAGGATGAGTTGAAAAAAGATTTTTCCTGACTTGAAGCATGAAAAAGAAATAAAAACGCACCAAAAGTCAGAGGAGTTGCATTTCTAGAGGTGCCCGCTTCTCAACAAGACCCATAAAACACGAAACCAAGAAAAAGCCTTTGGCTAGAACTCAATCAGTTCGCAGCTCCCAGACCTATTGTTAAAACATCCGAATGGAGGGGTGAGTCAGACTCAAAGATGTTTTGTGAGAGGAAAGGGAGTTATTTCCTTCTTGTTTTCACTATGGTTCTCTAAGAATATCACTATCGTTCATTACTGCGACATGATGCAGCTTACCAAGGCTGATATTCCATTGATGGTATGATAGCTGGCTGGAAAAAAAGATTATAGAAATTAGAACATTCAAATATTCATCTATTTAAATTCTTTTAGGACTTCACACTCCACTGTCAAGATTCAGTCTGCTCCAAGATTGTGGGTTTATAAATCCCACAATTCAAACAATGGCTGAGTAATGGATGATTTCTAGAGAGACGCAATGAATTGTTTCAAAACGTAGAACTTTGTCTTTAAAGTGCTTCTCTTATGTTTTGTGATTTCTTTATAGTGTATGGTATTCAGTTCATTGTCATAGCTTCATCATCCTTCCTCCATATCACATTGATATCATCCACAGTACCCTAACTGAACCCCTCATACTACCCAAACTATAATTCAAAATATTCCAAGATGGAATTCATGAAACTTCATTTCTTTCTCTCTCTCTCTCTCTCTCTCTCTCTCTCTCTTTCTCTCTCTCTCTCTCTGTCTCCCTCCAACCCTCCCTTCCTTTCTTTTTTTTGTGGTAATAGGGATTTAACCTAGAGATATTCTACCTCCAAGCTACACCCCAGCCCTATTTGATTTTTTTTTATTTTGAAACAGGGTCTTGCTAAGTTGCTGAGGCTGGCTTAGAACGTGTGATGCTCCTGTCTCAGCCTCCCAAGTACTGGGATTACAGGTATGTACCATCATGCTTGGCAGCTTCATTTTCTGTTGGCAGCCATCTTTTTGTTTGTTTGTTTGTTTTCAGTACTGGAGATCTGGGGACTGAACCTATGGGCATTCTACATCCAAGTTACACCCCCAAACCTTTTTTTTTTTGTTTGTTTTGAAATAGAGTCTCGCTAAGTTGCTGTTACTGGCTTGTAACCTGCAATCCTCCAGTCTCAGCCTCCCAAGTACTAGGATTATAGGTGTGTGTCACTATGCCCATTGACGACCATCCTTTAAAGTCCTCTTAGTTCCCCACTCCTCTTTCACATGCCCCACTCTTAACCCAGTTAAACTCCTTGCCTTTTTCTAAGAAAACTTCATGCTGTTCTCCCTTGACTATGCCTTTGCTTTTGCTGTTCCTCCTACTTGGAATTACTCCTCTCTTTGTTCTACAGTAATGTCACACTGTCATCTGCTCACATGTCTAGATTTAGCTTCTTCCTCCAGGAAAGAAATCTTGGGGTACACCATCCAACCTGCACACTTCTGTAATGTATGCTTCCTCTAAATTCCATGTACAAACTAAGCTATATGTGCTTAAAAAGTTCTGGTAATACCTCCTACATTTATGTTCCTTTGAGCAGAAATAATTCCTTATTCAAAATTTTCTCTCCCATACACTCTTATTTAAAATACCTTAAATACTTATTTATTGAATCAAATAGATTCAATTCATATCCTAATTTACTTAGTAAAAAAAAATTGTGCATGATGGCTTGATTATTCAGTAATTAGGTCGTCAAAGAAATACCATTCATTTCAAGGTGGCTTATAGTTTTCAAACTCCATTTCTGCTTCAATTTATTAGCAAAATTACTATTTATGCACTTGCTTAACAAAAGCTATAAATCTTATCCACATGCCCTCCAACTTTCTCAGTGGGAGTGAAATTCTTCCATTGTGTATAAAACCAAAGGGACGTAAAACATGCCAGCTGCCCACACTTCAACCTTTGAAGGAGTTTGGAAAGAGAATGCCGCTATTACGACCAGCCAGACTAAACATTGTTCTGCCCCTCACAACAGCTTATATTACCAATGGAGTCAGATTTTTTTTCCTCCATGAAAATGCCAAAGGACATAGAAAGTGTCTTGTGAGACACAATGGTGTAGCAGTTGCTAAAGGCCTATGAGAGATAGCAACATACAAAGGAAGTATCAACAGATTGGGTAACAGGTAGACTTGGGTTTGAATCTCTGCTCGCTTGCAGGTGAATGCTTAACCTTGGGCAAACCAGTGAGATCTTATGTCTCCCCTCAGATATTGAGAGCTCAACTATTAGGCATCCTAGCCTTTCATCATCATGGTTTTATTAAATATCATAACCCAAGTTGCAAGAACAAATAAACCTCAAATTTCAGATGCTTAGAGAACAAGAAATTGATTTATTTCTCATTTAACTATTCAGGAAAGGTATTAGTCAACTGAGGGATTATTCACAGGTCAGAGTCAGTAGCTATTTTTCTGTCTTCACCAAGTGGATTCAAAGTCATCTCCCCCACCCCCCGTGAATCAAACCTACAGCTAGTTGCAATCAGGAAATCTAATGGAAGAGCACCATGCAAGGTGGGTTTTTGTTTTGTTTTGTTTTTATTGCCCAAACCAAAAAAATGGCACTAGTAATATCCCTCGTCTTGTCTCTGGGTAGAGATTGTCCATGTGGTCACACCTAACTCCAAAGGAAACTGGGAAATGCAAATACAGCTGTATACATTGAAGTTGTGACACTGATCCCTTTATGGTTTGGATGTGGAATGTCCTCCCAAGAATCATGTTTGGCCCCAATGCAGCAGCATTCAGAAATGAGGCTCTTGGGAAGTAGTTGGATCATGAGTATTCTGATATAATCATTGGATGAATCCATTGGTAGATTCATCATTTGATGGCATTATTGGGAGCTAATGGAAACTGTAGGAGGTGGGGCCTACCTGAACGGGCACAACCTTGGGGACTATATCTTGTTCCTGAAAAAGATAATGAACCATCTATTTTAATACTAAGTTCTAAGTTTATTCCATTATATCTCACATTTTAGGGGTCTTAGTAAGACAATAATATGATTGAAACCTTACCTAGTATTTCTTCAAAATATTTCTTATTGTTATAGCCACTGTTCAATATTCCCTGCCCTCCACATTACCTACCTTCAATCTTACACATTTTTCCATGAGAAATCCCACCCCCATCCCTTCTCTTCTCCTCAGAAATGTAATGCTTTTTGAAATGAATTTTCTTTGCTTTTTATTAAGATTTATACTACCTGATACTGCCCTAGGGTTAGGGACATAACTAGGATACAATGAACAAAGCAGATTATTTTTCTTCTTGAAGATCTTACATATCATTGACAGAGGTGGAGATTAATTAGAAAGTCACAAACCCAATTATTTAGATACAGGATTCAAAGTGGTCACCACGTGTCTCCTGTGTCTTTACTTTTATGTGGCCATAAATCTTGCCTGCAATTCAGCAATTCAGTTCCATTCGAAGCTAGTTCGAAAACTAACGATAAAATTATCCAGTTTAGGCATATTAAATAACACTAATTTTGAGAAAACCCATCACAACTAATGACTTTCTACAAATTAATAAGTAATAAAATTAGTGTATTGGATTTCAAAATGTACTTGGAAGACATATTTTGTCAAGGGTAGCTGGGATGTAATTATTTATTTTGTTTCATCATTCATGATAATGTGAGTTTTCAACCATGGGATGAATCCTAAATAATAACAGTCAGCAGTAATGAGTAATTCGGTATGCATCTGAGATGTGCTGTTTCTGCTTGATGAATCAGGCACTGATTATAATCGTGTTTCTCCAGGCCTGTGGACCTAAAGGCAAATCTAAGAGTGTTAGCTTATTATAATATAAAGGCTGCTTCTTAATTGATTTCTACCTGCTGGAATTCTGTCCCATCAAAGCCTACATCTCTAGTTTAAAAATTCATGCTTCTCAGGATGCATCTTTATTTTGAGAATTTTTTATTGGTTTATCCTTGGAAATATTCTCCATATATGGTGATTCATAGACCTTCACATGTACTGTCACCTCTGAAAGCAACATCCCTATCTCAGAACCACCTGTCAGTCTCCAATCCCCAACATCATGGTTCCTGTGGTTCCCTGGCCAGTTCCTTCTTCCAACTCCACCTCTAAGTGTTATCAGAAAATAGGGTTTCAAGGCCGGGCGTGGTGGCGCACGCTTGTAATCCCAGTACTTTGGGAGGCGGATACTGGAGGATCCGGGTTCGCAGCCAGCCTCAGCTCTCTCGCTCTCTCTTTCCCTGTCTCTCTCTCTCTCTCTCTCTCCTTAGTGAGGCCCTCTGCAACTTCGTGAGACCCAGTTTCAAAATAAAATATAAAAAATTAGGGCCGCGGGTGTAGTGCGGAGGTAGAACGCCCTTGTACTCAATCCCCGGTACCGCAAAAAACAAAAAAGAAAGAAAATATAGTTTCAGAGATGTACATATCATGGAGGCTGTTCCCTCTCTAAAATTCAGAAGCCAAGTAGTTTTTCAGAATGAACAGTAAACCAAAAATCAAGACAAGTATAGCCTGAAATCTTTGTTGTGCTGGTGTAACCTCTTCTCATCTTTCAAGACCCACTCAGTGGCTCCTTATCCAGAAGGACCACTTATAAGAATTAGCCTCATCTATTTCTAACATCTCAATGTCATCAATGTGCACATGTAATTACCACAGGCTCTGTTCTGCTTTTATTTATGATTTTTCTAAGAAAATAAATTTTTGGAGTGATAGAGAAACTTAAATACAAGGATATTCAACACCTAAAAGCCAAAATACATACATCTCTTTAAATATTTTACCAACACTTAAAAATTTTATTGTCAAAATTACTCTTGATAGATCACTAACAACCAATAAAATTTTGACTCTCAATAGAACTAATCCAAGCACATTTCCCCCAAAGGTTGAACAGGTCCTTTTTTGGCTGATCACTTTACAACTAAATTGTATTCAATATGCACAATGTCCAATAATGTACTCTTCAAGGCATATAATATTCATGAACTCACTTAAACCTTTCAAATATCCTGTCGACTGTATGCCATTTTGGTCCCATGTTATACATGAGAAAACTCATTAATGTAAGGAGAAGTTAGAAAGCATCTTCCAGTCCATAGTGATAATTAGTTAGAATAAGAAAGTGGTCATTGGAACCTAGTATGTTTCTGCAGAATTCATGACTAAATCCAGGCCTTGTGCATGTTAGAAAAGTACTCTACCACTGACCTCTACCCTCAGTCATGAACTCATAATTTTATTGGAGTTAAGTTACATCACATTTCCCTATACTTGTTAATAAATAGCAAAATAAAATAAATAATGACAAAATA
This sequence comes from Glis glis, assembly GCA_004027185.1. NCBI lineage: Eukaryota > Metazoa > Chordata > Mammalia > Rodentia > Gliridae > Glis > Glis glis. The sequence goes on from PVJS01003126.1 coordinate 63,820, forward strand.
AAGCAAAACATTATTAATCATTATTAATTTTATTCCTACAATTAAAAACTGGGCATGGATTCAAATACTCTAGGATGTCTTGAGGGTGGGTCATGCTCCTTCCACAGCTTGCTGAGATCTTTTATCTAAGTACTTATATAACTTCTTTCTGTTACTGTTGTTATATGGGTCCTTTCATTATGAATTTCTGTTACGGTGGAAGTGGCGCGGTGGGCTCTTTCCCTCAATTCAGATAAAATTTTCTGAATGGGGAATTAAAACTCACAGGCGGCAGTTGCAGCTTAAACAGAATTTTATTACAAATTACAAAGCAAGAAATAGAAAAGGAAGAGAAGAAAAGCAGTGTGCACACTGTCTTCACTATTCCTACCTTTCCTGTAGGTTAATCCCCAGTATCTTCATTCAGATACCAGTTCAAAATCCTTCTTAAAGTGCCGGGCGTGGTGGTGCACGCTTGTAATCCCAGTACTTTGGGAGGCGGAGACAGGAGGATCCGGGTTCGCGGCCAGCCTCAGCTCTCACTCTGTCTCTCTCTGTCTCTGTCTCTCTCTCACTCCTTAGTGAGGCCCTCCACAACCTCGTGAGACCCGGTTTCAAAATAAAGCATAAAAAATAGTTCCGGGGGCGTAGCGCGGAGGTAGAATGCCTCTGCGTTCAATCCCCAGTACCGCAAAAAAAAAAAAAATCCTTCTTAATCAAGAAAGATTGCTCGATATTCCATGTTAAATTCATCTGTGATATGATATCAGAATAACTTTCAGATTACTTATAGGTCAATTATCTAATTGTAGTTATGCATCATTTTGGGTAAACTACATTATTCATGTTCATCTTTTTCACTTCTCTCCATGAAATCACATTCTATGAATACTGTGTTCCCAATACATGGAGAGGACACACAATGCATACATGCCGTTAGATTAACAAATTTGGGATTTGTGTGTGTGTGTGCATGTGTATGTTGTGTGTGTGTGTGTGTATGTGTATGTGCGTACATGCAAATTTTAAAAGAGCATTCATGAAATAATTACTAATGGCTATAGGGAATTAGAATATGGGTGTTTAAAATTATCCATGGTTATTTTTCCTAAACATGTATGTATGTGTGTGTGTGTGTATATATATATATACATATATATGTATATATACAATATATATATAAATATGTGAAACAAATTATTTCCAAAGAACCAGTTCTCAGAATCCCCTTGCTAAAGCTCTCTTTTCTGCATTTTTATTTTCTGTAAAAATATAAATTCCTTGGCCTTCAGCTATTCCTTCTTTAATTCATTGAAGTCTGTAAATCCACATTCTAATGGCTCTCAAGGGAACGGTATTAGATAGTAAGCTAATTAACTAGTTACATGTTACTTGCACTGACTAATTGCCTAAAATCAATTAGCCAATTGGAAAAAAAAAGTCAACGTTTGGTTGAAAGACTCATCAGGGGATAGTAGTATACATTTCGTTTTGTACATAAATCACTAGCTGTTTTCAAACATAGTTATGCGTTAAAACAGAATTCTATTGGGGCAAAATAAATCAAGAATTTAACCTTTTGATTTAAAATAATATTAATGATATTTACATAAGCATATTTCAGATAAACAAGCTGTTCCTTTCAATTTATTTAATTCTCTTAAAATTGTTTAAGGACAGCAAGGTAGACTTTATTTTTTATAGTTCTCAGGTTATTTTATTAGCTGTGGATCATATGGTAAAGACTAGGTGTGCAAGAACAACAGCCCTTCTGATGGCTAGGCAAGTCCTCTTCTGCATTTGTGATTTTTTTTAACCCTTAGACTACCTTTTTCTGAAAATGTGACCTACTTGCCGAGGGCTAATTCTGACATGTAAGTATCTATACACACCAGGCAGTGAGACATTCCCCTGTCCTAATAAGACAATCAGTATTAACTAAAGATGTCACAGCTGGAGAAATGCTGTTAGATGTGCATAAGACCATTTCAGGTAAGTGGCAGCATCCACACCATAAAGGTGAGGAAAATGGGTCCTAGAAAACTCAAATATTATAACTAATTTACAAAGGTAATAAATGGAAAAGATCAGGACTGAATAATTACCTTCAATACTTTCAGCGGAGTTGCTAAGGATAAATGATGGACTACACTAGCATGGGAGGATAATCAACAAGACTAGGACATTCAGTTCTTACAATAAGTGTCTCCAGTGGGCCACCACAGAGCAGCAAGCCTTTGTTCAGTCCCCACTGGAATGTCAGGCACTCCAAGGATGGGCATCTCCTTAGAAGGTTCTCAGGATTGAGTCATAAAGAGACAGGATTACAAGTGTATACAATATATTAAAATTAACCCACAACTAGACACCAATAAAATGTTCTGTGAGCTCAAAACTGGTGGCCACTAAGGTAACATAGGAGAATGAGAAAGATTTTAAGAGACAATGGTGTGGCTCAGGATCATAAAAGAAAAGGGAACTTCTTGTTATGAGACAGGAGTAGTGATGTGCAATTAATAAGAAGATACATACAATCCATAAATGAGTAAGAAAGTGGTTTGTTAGAAAACGGAAGAAAAATAGTTTGTAAAAGTGATTTTACAAGGACAGTGGAAGATCAGACTAAAGTCATCAGTTGGGTGCAGCTGTGATAGGATCTCTGCTGTCCTTCCACACTCTTTTAAAAATATTTTCATTATTGCATTGGAATTATACATCATAATGAGGTTCAATGTGATACAAATATACATGCACGCATTACTAAAGTCCCTTATGTTTCCTGTTTTCTCTCTGGCTTCCACATGGAAGAAAACATTCAACCTTTGACTTTCTGACACTGGCTGGTCTCACTTAGCATAATATTCACTAGTTCCATCCATTTTCCTGAAAAAAAATGTAATTTCATTCTTCTTCATGGCTGAGCAGAATTTCATGGTATGTACATACCACATTTTCTTTATCCATTGATTTATTGACAGGCACCTGTGGTTCTTCAAAAAACAAGGACTGTAACTACCACATGACCCAGCTATACTACTCCTCTGTATTTTTACAAAAGAATTAAAGTTAGAATATATGGTGATATATGCATACCCATGTTTATAGAAGCACAATTCACAATAACCAAATTATAGAACTAACCCAGATATCTGTCAACAGATCAATGGATAAAGAAAACGTGATATACACACAGTGGAATTCTGTCCTTGCACCTTTTGAGAGCATCCTCGGTCATCCATCACTCCAGTGACTCCAAGCGTGCTTCCATCCGCTGTCCTCATTTGCCCACTGCAAGCCACTACTGCCTGTCCACTGCAGGCTGTCCTGACTCTCCATAGTCTGCAGTGACTACTCAAAAGGCTTTTTACAGTAGGTTCTACCTTGCTGGCAATGGTGAATTTTATCTAAACTCTGGGGTCCTCGAAAGCAGCTACAGCAAAGAAATTCCCCTGCCCTTTTTTATGTTCTGGGAAACAGCTCCTGCAAAGACCCTTCCTTCACCATGTGATTCATATAAGACTCAAAAACTAGCATGGTGTTGGTGGAGGCCAGACATAGACATTCCAAATCCTCATTCTTCTTTGATGCATGATCGGCTGGACTACTGTTCCCACTGACCAATCTGCAAAAATGACCTTTAATTTGACTTGAACAACCTTGAGCTAGGCTTCCCTCCTTCCCATAGGCCTTCTGCATTTTGACCCTCTGCCGAATTTAAACGCTGGAAGATGAGGTGGCATTGGAAAATGGAAGTCCCTTAACAAAGCACCCAGATAATTGGGAGACTGCAGACATCTCCTGCTTGCTGGTCCAGTCAGGCCTCTGTTCGTTGGCTTTCCCCATACCTGGTTCTTTCCAGTCTTGTTTACGCCTCTCTGTGAAAAGAAAGTCCTTTCTGCTTCAACTTTGAGGTCTTATATTTGGAGTAGTCTCCTTGTTGTAATGCCTTTTTAAAGGAATTTCTCCTTACCTAAGTTCAGACTTGTATTTCATTGGTCTTCAGCCACCATGAGCTGTTGTCACTTATCTGTGGCAGGGTTTTGGCACTCAGTTGCCATGAGCAATCTTTTTTTAAGTATAATTTTATCGATGCATCATAGTCTCACATCATAATGTAGTTCAGGGTGATAGGGTCATACATGCACACAGCACTTGGTGAGCTCCCCCAGCCCGCTCTCTCTCCACTCCCTCTCCCTCCCCATACATCATACTGAGATGGACATTGGTAGTCTCACATATGTACATAACATCAATGAAAGTGTTTCCTTTATTAATTCTTCCTCCCACCATGACCACCCTCCAATTTTACCAATAATTCACATGTTCATTCTCCCATCCATGATCCCTGTCATCATCAATCCCAGGGGGAATGTCTGGGTACCAAATGTATGCTGAAAATACCACAAAATGTTTTCCCCAGTAGGATAAACTGAACGTGCCATATCCTTAATCATAGCGTATAACACTACGTGAACTACTTAAGACAATATTGTTATTAAAAATTAGGGATATCTCGAAGCCGGGCGTGGTGGCGCACGGTTGTAATCCCAGTACTTTGGGAGGCGGAGACCGGAGGATCCCGGTTCGCGGCCAGCCTCAGCTCTCTCGCTCTCTCTCTCCCTGTCTCTCTCTCTCTCTCTCTCCTTAGTGAGGCCCTCTGCAACTTCGTGAGACCCGGTTTCAAAATAAAGTATAAAAAATAGGGCCGAGGGCGTAGCGCGGAGGTAGAACGCCCCTGCGTTCAATCCCTGGTACCGCAAAAAACAAAAAACAAAAAACAAAAAAAAAACAAAAAAAAATTAGGGATATCTCATGGCAGGAGTATTTAAAGGAATGATATATGCTGTAGATGTTGGATCTATATTTTTAAAGTTATCTATATAATCAAAAGGCAAATTATATAAACATTCCCACAAAGGACCCTGGAAGTATCATTAAATTGGACTACATTACCTCTGATAATAGATGCTTATCGTAACAATGAGGTAAGATGTCATTGTGTTTGGTGGCTGGCAGATCTGGGAATTAATCCTGATTCTGTGCACTGCCACCTGTATGACCCTGGGGAAGTCACTTCAGTCTTTGCTACCTTGACTAATGAAATGTGTCCTGATAATCAGATGTCACAAAACTCCTGGGAGGGTTTCAGGTACAAAGGAATGACTAGATAATTGAGTTTCCATCACTTTTGATTTTAAGAGTCTCCCATGATCTGATATTTTCTGACAAAGGAGTGTTGTATCTGTGTATTCTCTTTTCATTCTATATTGTTTGTAAACATCCTGAATGATATTTTACTCATCATTGTACCTCTAATAACTTAACAGAGAAACTGGCCCAGTGCAGGAACTCATTATAAGTCCATTCATGCAGTGACTGATTAGAGATGACTTACTCAAAATGAACAATAGAAAGTTTAGTCTCATCATTCGGGGACTTTTTTACTGGGTTACAGACTGCCTGGGCTGCTTAACAAACCCATTATGTGTAAAGAGAAACATTAAGGAGGATTCAGCTATTTAAGTTTCCCCAGGGCAACTGAAGACATACCAGCTTCTTACAAAATGTATTTCTGCTTGTATCTAAAAGAAGATCAATTTTGGCTGGACGGGTAAAAGCAGACTAGGAAAATAGCCATCTATTCCTATTCTCAGATGTCGCTTTAATAAAGCCAATAACAATGACAATAATAATACCAAACATTTAAGAAGTATTCTAGAAGGAAATGTGTGAGAGGAGAAAACTCTATTTTTTAATTCTATTATATGCCATGTTTCTATAAATCATGAGTGCCCATTAAGACAAGTCATAATCCTGACTGTCTTAAGAAAAAAAAAAGGGTACTAGTAAACAAAAATGTCAGTGAACAAGTTAGCATCCCAAAGTGACTTTCTAAAACTATTAGTGGAAAATATTGTCTTGAAATCCAAGGCTTTATGGAAAGAAATGCAATTATTTTTCTATAACCTATCATTCCTTTTATGTATCACATATAAGGCATATTAGATTTCTATGCTATCTAACAAATTTAGTGACCCAAAGCAGTATCTGTATACATCTTGGAGCTTTTGTCTATAGGAGTTTTGGCATGGCTTAGCTGATCTGCATGCAGAGTCTCATGGCACTGTGATCAATATTTTGTCTGGGTCACATTCCTATCTGAAGGCTTGGCAGGGAAGACTGGAATAATATTTTCCCATGTTCACTAAGGTGGATATAGGGTTCATTTTCTTGAAGCTGTAAGATGAAATACTAGGTTTCTTTTGACTGTGCGTTGAAGACTGCTCTAATGTTCTAGTGTCCACTGTTTCCTGAAATCCTTCATATATATAGGTGTGTGTGTGTGTGTGTGTGTGTGTATGAAAGAGAGAGAGGAGAGAGCAATAGAGAGAGATTGATCCTCCTTTGGCATCTGCTATTGACTAGAAGACGTCACACTGGAGGGAAAGAGATTATAAGGTCATAAACATCAGGGGACAGGATCATGGGTCCCACCCTAGGGTCTTCTATCACACGAGGTTTGGTAGACACTGTTGAAACGTTTTCAATTGAAGCTTAGGCAAAAATAACTTAAGGTTATAACTTAAAGGAAGGATGACACAAAAAGAAACAAAATAGCCATTAAGAAGAAGAAAAACAAGAATGATAGGGATCTATCCTAAGCATGATTAGAAATCTGGAATGTGTGTGCCCTTGTGTGTGTGTGTATTTGCATGTAATAAATTACTAATTAATATAATGGTTAGAAGGGGGAACAAGAAACTATAAGAAGAATCCAAAAAATGTCAAACTTTCACTTGTCTTCTTCACTACATAAAATAAAATATAGAAATTGCAAGGGGAATTATTATTTTCATTTTTTTTGCAGTACTGGGGATTGAACCCAGGGGCATTTTACCTCCGAGCTACATCCCCAGCCCTACTTTTTATACTTTATTTTGAAACCGGGTCTCACAAAGTTGCAGAGGGCCTCACTAGGTAGGTAGAGAGAGAGAGAGAGAGAGAGAGAGAGAGAGAGAGAGCTGAGGCTGACCGTGAACTCAGATCCTCTGGTCTCCACCTCCCAAAGTACTGGGATTACAAGCGTGCGCCACCACGCCTGGCCGAAATTATTTTCAGAGGGCTGCTACTCATAGATATTTCTTAGGTGGTACATTTGATCTCTCCTCTCAGTGCAACAGAGAGGCAAAGAATGATGAAGAAGTGAGGTCCTTTACCACACCTGGCAGAGCAAGATCTGTATTTTCAGGCCATATGTAATGAAAAGCCAGTAGGACCTGCCATAAAACCGGCAGCTAGACAGGAAGTTTGAAGAAAAAAAGAAAAGTGACATTTTCATTTCAACGCTATATATCTTTACTCTGTACCTGTGCATAGGCAGCAGTTGGGTGATAATTTTATTTGGATCCCAGCACAACCATGTAGGTAACCTTTATGGCTATTCCCATCGTATGAATGTAGGGAGCTGAGACACAGTAAGGTACTTGCCAGAGAGCACACAGTTAATTTGCTTCTTTTCTTGTTGTCACCACTGTGAGTAGGAAGAATTTTAACCGAGCTTTTTTGACGAATATAAGGCTTCTTCTTGGATAAGCTTAGTTAACTTTTGTCTTTCCAGGAATTGGTCCATTTTCTGTAAGTTGTCAAGCTATAGGGAAAAATTTTCATGATATTTCACTACTGTCCGTGTAATGTGTACAGATTTCCTAGTGATTATTCACTTTTCATTCCTGATATTAGTAATCTGAGACTTTTTTATTGTTTTAATCATTATAGTTAGATGTTTATTAGTTTCTTCGCCCTTTCCAAACAATAAAATTTTGCTTTTATGTCTTCTATTACTTTTGTTTTCTAGTACATTGATTTCTTTTCCTAAATTTTTATTGCCTTTCTAATGCTTACTTTAGAATACATTGTTTTCTGTTAATTTTTGTCCTAATTTTGAAGCTTAGTTCATTTATTTGGGGACTTACTTATTTGCTAATATAAGCATTAGAAATTAGAAAATTTAGCTTGGTGTGGTGGCACACACCTGTAACCCCAGTACTTGGGAAGCTAAGACAGGTAGATCTCAGGTTCTAGGCAAGCCTAGAAAGAAATTACAAAATTGTCTCTAAGAACTGCATTAGCTCTATCACATAAATTTTGAGGTGTTTCTTTCATTATTACTTTTATTTATTTATTTTTTTTGCAGTACTGGGGATTGAACCAAGGGGCATTCTACTTCCGAGCTACACCCCCAGCCCTATTTTTTATACTTTATTTTGAAACCGGGTCTCACTAAGTTGCAGAGGGCCTCACTAAGTAGCTGAGGCTGGCTGCGAACCCAGATCCTCTGGTCTCTGCCTCCCAAGTACTGGGATTACAAGCGTGCGCCACCATGCCTGGCCTCATTATTACTTTTAAATGTCTATTAAATCTCTATGTGATTTTCTACTGGACCAATATGTTATTTAGAGTCATGGTGTTTAATTTCTAAAGATTTAGAAAATTTCCAGATATAGTTCTGTTATTTCTTTTTATTTAACTATATTTTAATCAAAGAGCATACTCTGTATGATTCCTATACTTTTAAATATAGTCATGTGTCTCTTAAGAATGGGGGCATGGTTTGGGAAATGCATTGCTAGGCCATTCTGCCTTTGGGGGATCATCAGAGTGTATATTATAGAGTGCACATTATAGCATACATGTCATAGATTGTACATCATAGAGTGTACACCATAAAGTACACATCACAGAGTTGCACGCCATGGAGTGTGCCTCATAAAGTTCATGTCACAGACTCGGTGGGATAGCCCCATCACTTGATGGCCTGTGGATGCCATGAAAAGGTGAGGTCCACCCGGGATGGGAAGGGGGGAAGACTTGAACAGAGAAACATTTCAATGGACATGATGCACATACAAAATAACAGCATTTGCAAGAAAATGGAAAGATCTGGAGATCATTATGTTAAGTGAGATTAGCCAATCACAAAAAAAAGAAGGGACATATGTTTTCATTAATATGCACAACTTAGGGAGTAGTGGGGACACAAAAGGACTCCAGTGACAATGGAGAACCCTCAGTGGTGCAAGGGAAGGGGTACAAGGGAAGGGAAAGGATAAGAAAAAAGTGAATCTATGGAATTACTGTCATAAACAATGTGTATATATGAGATTATACCAACATCATTCTCAGTGCTACATGTGGGGGGGAGGAGGGGGGGAGGGACACCAAGAGCTGTGTGCATGTATGTTAATACCAAACTGATACTCATTGTGATGTGAGACTACAATGCACCAATAAAAACATAATAAATAAATAAATAAATAAATAAACAAAAACAAAAACTTACCAAAGCCAATCACTGTGTTGAGCATGGAAAGGTGGGGAGGGAGAGGGAGTGGGGCCGGAAATGGGGGAGGGTTCAGTGAGTGCTGTGTGCATGTATGCCTCTATCACCCTAAACTGTACCATGATTTATGATTACAATGCACCAATACAAAAAAAATCTCAAAGAAAAAACAAAGATGAGGTCCAGATGAGATTATTTGCTGCTGCTGGCATAACACAGCATCCTGTTTTACTGTAAAGCTGTTCTTTTTAATAGGTTGAAGGAGTACACTGTAAAATAATGATAAAAGCTATAGTAAACACATGAACCAATAACAGGGCCATTTGTTATTCATCGTACAAATCGTAGTGCTTGTTTTTATACAACTGACAGTGCAGTAGGTGTGTTTAAACCAGCCTCACTACAAATGCATCAGTAATGGGTTGTGCTACAAGGTTTCCATACAACATGATTTTTCTCAGCTCCATCATCATCTTATATAACCACTGTCAGATTTGTAGTTCATTGTTGACCAAATATTGTTAACCACTACAACACTATATATTAAGACTTGTTGTAGGGCCCTTTATATGTTTTTTCATAATGAGTTTACCTCGTAGGGTAATGGAGGCACACATCTTTTCTTTGTTTGAATGTCCTGAATATTTTAGGCACACATTCTTCATCATATTTTTCAATGTTGTGTATTCTTTGTAATTATTTGACTTTTTTTCTAGAAATTAATGAAAAAGAATTATAGAATTATCCAAATATATTTGTGGATTTGGTTTTTATTTTTAGGTTTGTCAATTTTCATTTGATATATTTTTAAGTATTCTTATTGGTACATAATAGAGGTTTAGGACTGGTAATTATTTTTTGCAAATTCACAATTTTATAAAATGTCTTCAGATTTTATGAATAAGATATGTTCATTGTCTTTACCCATGCAAATATTTCTTATTTAAAGTTGTCTTTTTAAAATTGTGTTATTATTGTTTGCCAGACTTATTTTTATTACTATTTTATTGTTATATGCTTTTCCAACCTCATACTTTTAATAATATTTTAATATTTAATGTGAATCCTTTATAAATAAAGATTGATTTTTCAGTAAATTTGATAATTATGTTTTGAATTAGAATGGTCAGACCCTAATTTGTCCTTTGCTGAAATCAGTGTAATGAAGTTGTAGCCTGGGTCTACTTTATCCCTATTACCAAAGAATGAGCCTTTGGGGGTCCCTACTGAATAAGGACTCAATACCTGAGTGGTTGGAATTGGTAGGTCTCCCAGTCCTCCAGTCTCCTGGAATTGTTTGACTTATGAATTCCTATCCACAAGTAGCTTGTTGTGCATCAACAGACTCAAGAACACCCCAGGGTGTCATCAGTTGCTCCCTCTCTTCGTTGCTCCCTTTCCCCAGTATTCTGCAGCCACTCGATCCTCCGTGTACTTCAGTCTCTGTCCTTTCAATTCAGAAAGGCTACTGTGCTCTTCTTGGTATGTCTTTGAATATATTATGGTCTAGAAGGTGTCTTTAGACAGAAAATCATCCTTTTGTTTCCTCCTTCTTTCAGAGAGTATCTTCTTTTCTGCCTTTTCTTTTTTTTTCATCTTGTGTATTCAACTCCTTGTAAAATTCCTCTTTTTATTGTTTTTACATTTTTAATTATTTTATACTTTTATTGGTGCACTGTAATTATACATCATCATGAGTTCCAAAGTGATACAAACATGTATGCACACCGCACTTGGTGTGTTTCCCTCTGAACCCCATCCTGCTCCGCCTTCTCCCCCTCCTCTCTCCCACACATTAGTAAGACTGGTAGTTGAATCTTCAGATATGAACATAACATTATTTGATCTATTTCCTTCCTCAGTCATCCTTTATCCCTCCTCCCTCCTCCAATCCCCTCCCACTATTCTACTGGTCTCTCTCCTCCTTTATCTGAAGTCCCTGTGTTTCCTATTTTCTCTCTAGTTTCCACACATAAGAGAAAATATGTAACTTTTTTGAAGTTATTTTTACTATATTTAACTTATCGTCTAATCAAGCTTTAGGTTAGTGACTTCCCGTTGCATTTAACAGAAAATTCTGAGATGAAAGAATCTCTGATTTGCACAGCTGGATTTGAAAGAGTCACATCTGCAAACCATGTTTTCTCATTCTGCAACTAAGATTTCCCTGTAGTGCCAACTATCCTTTAATTATCCATTAATTTCCTAAAAAATAAAAACTGCAAGGCCAAGATCCCTGGTCTCAAACCTTCCTGTCCTTCCTCTGAGGAATGTCCTTGGCAGTATCGAGGACAGCGATTTCATTCTGTTCAGACTCTCACTTAGCACCACCAGAACTCCACAGGAACCAGTGAGTGTATTGGCTCTTTCTTGAGAAAGCTGGTCTACCACAAGTGGCCGCATCTGTATTTCTCTCCTGCAGCTTTCTGTTAAACACCAAGGGTCACTCCACAGGGCATGAGGAGGCCTGCTACAGACACCAGCAATGCTGGGTAGGGAAGTCCACTGAAGCAATCAATGCCTTCTGTAATAGCCCTATCTGAGCAGAACATGAAGAGGCGCCAGTGGAGTGTGGAGCTTAGTGTCTGCTCTTTTCAAGGGGACCAAACCTCATAAGCCAAAATACCTGAAAAGCAATTTTATGTTTTCCTTTATCAAGGGAAAATACTGATTTATTGCCTCCTGTGTGCAAATTTCTTTAAATGTATTGATTAACATTTTAGACATGTGAATCAGGCATGATTTATTCAATATTATGTATGAGATAGCTGATAATCAGAGATAAGAAATGGGTTTCCTATCCCTGTGTTACACAGCTAATATGTGTAGGGAGAGGAGAGCTTGATGCCTTACTGCTTGATTGAAAGAACTGTTCTTGGCTGTACTAAGACTCTCCAAGCGCCCTTTAACTGAGTGTTAAGCCTGCTGAGTTTTTAAGAGATTTTTTTTATTATGTACAATACAAACTAGATCTGGTTATGCTCAGCAAATTATGGAACTAATACTAAAAACATGCAAAATAACTCAGCAGGAAAGCTAAAGAATCCACTTTAAAAAGATTAGCAGGAAGGGTCCTCTGGGGCGTGGAGAACAGAAGACAGCACAACAGTACTGCTAAGTTGCTACCACTGGGGCTTCTAGACCTTTCGGAGGATCCTATTATTTTATTTTTAAAAAGTGTCCCTCAGGGTGTGATGGTGCATTCCTGTAAGCCCAGTACTTAGGAGGCTGAGATAGAAGGATGGCAGGTTCAAGGCCAAATTCAGAAACTTAGTGAGGCCCTGTTCTAAAATAAAAAATAAAATTGGGCAGGGGGCTATGACTTGACGTAGAACACCCCTGGGTTCAATCCCCAGTGCTAAACACACGCACACACACACACACACACACACATACACGCACACACACACGCACACGCACACACACACAAGTACCCAAACTCATAAAGAATTATACAAAATAATAACATATATAGCCTCATACTCACCAGATTTAATAAATTTTAGTAGTTTGACATTTTATACTTAAAATGTTTTATTTAATAATTTAGACACCACTAAAGCCTTGCTATATTGTTTTTCCTCAGTAGTAATCTGTATTAATTTTGATCTATACCATCTCCACTCTTGCTTTTTTATTTTTGTCTTATTATGTATTATCGTTGATAATTATTGATAAAGAATATGCATTTTATATTGTGTTTTAAGATTTATGTATATGTTATCATGCCATATGTATAATTACCCAAATAGCTTCCTCCATTTGATATTATTTTAAAATTTTATACCTGTAGAATTTTCCTGGCCTAGCCTAATTTTTAATATCTTTATAGTGTTTAACTGAATATATATATATATATATATCCCCATATTAAAGAAAAAGGTAAGTCCTTTTCACTAATCTTTTGCTATAACGTTGCTTCTATGACTGTCCTTATACATAATTCATGCTCTAGAAGAGAGTTACTACACCACTGAGTACACGAATTTTGACTTAACACAGATTTTGCAAGATTGCACTTCAAAGTGGCCGTAATAACCATCATATTAATCAGCAATAAAACTGAGCTCCTATTTCTATTTCTATTTCTTAACATTTGACAATTCAAGACAATTCAGCAAACACTGAGCACATTCTCCAGGCCAAAAGTTCTTCAATATTTTTCAGAAATAATAGTAAACAAAATATATTTATAAAGTGGGATCCTATGGAATGTATATTTTGGTGCAGCAACACAGACAAACATCAAAATAGAAGTCTTGTGTGTTAGAAGTTGATAAGTGTTGAGAAAAACAAGGCAAGACAAAACAATGAGGAGTGCTGGCTAGATGGTGAGATGGCACTTATAAAATAAGTGTTATGGGAGTTCTCACTGAGACGGTGACAGCAAGCCAAGACTTGCTGACTTCACAGGGACAGGGAGGAGCACACCCTTTAGTTACCCGGGAGCAAGCATGCTAGACATGGAAGATCAGCTTAACTGAAATGAGAGTTTCCCTGGGTGTGTGGTTCTGAGGCAACAAGGATGCCCATGTGTCTGTGAGTGAGGCAAGCTATATCAGGAAGAGAGGAGGGAGTAACAGGGAGATGCACGGTGAGTTTTCTCAGTAGTTTAAGGATTTGGGTTTTCACCAGAAAGGTGTGTGGATCTACTTTAAGACAGTAAGTGAGATTAGTCAGGCACAAAGAGTGAAAAGTCGGATGTTCGCCTTAATATGTGGAAGCTAGAGAGAAGGAGATTTAGAAGGGACTCCAGACAAAGAAGATGAAAACTTTAGATGAACAAAGAAGATGACCTAACTGAGGGAGTTGGGAGGGGGGTGGAGGGAAACACACTAAAGCGCATGAGGTATATATCCAAA
>PVJS01003127.1:0-13886 GCA_004027185.1 Glis glis
CACACACACACACACACACAAACACACACACAAACACACACACACAAACACAAACACAAACACACACACACACACACAAAGAGGTGTGGACGGCTTTATGGAACAACGGAGTCATGGTAATTCCCACTTAAATTGAGTTCCTCTCCCTGTAAATAACAAAACCTTAAACATTTAAAAATTGCTGGGAAAACAATTCTTTAAAGTCTTTATTAAATTCTATACTATAAGCAAGAATGAACTTCTTCCAAAAGAAGAATATTATTCTAATTTCCACTGATGTACAATCCTACTCTAACTATAAACAATATATTTTAATGCATTAGTGGAAATAATATTTAGTGCTAAAGGCCACATTTAGAAATAGTTCCAAAACAATGACTTTACCATTTAAATCACCACTAACATTGTCAGTGTCCTGCACTGTTTCCTCCTAGAAAATGGAAATAATGCCACCAACTTCTACTGAGATGCTAAGGTGTAGAGAGTAATCCATGGCTGAAAGAAGAAAGTTTTAGATTGGATGAAAAAAATGGATTTATAATCCCCCAAATGATTAATTATCTTATAGAGATAAAATCAAAAGAAATACATGTATTTATGTGTTCTTTTGTTGATAAAAAACGTATTATCTATCTACTTTCAGTTTGGAATAGATTTTCTGGTGGATACTGAATCTCCTTAAAAAGAACATAGTCTTTAATTGAATCATTCTTGAACTCTGAAACAATCAATGGATGTGTTTTTACAGGAAAATGACTCTGTGTAATAGAATTTCCAGTCCAAATCAAAACCAATATAATGGAGTTGATGCCTCTAAATTTTCTTCCCAGGAAATGATAAAATACTTGCCCAAGCTAAACACTGTCAGGTCATTTTGTATTCCTCTTTCTTTCTTGCCTCCTATCCATCATTCCCGGTGGTCTGTGGAGCTCCTACAATTCCTTCATCTGTTTCCTGCATCTCATCCTTTGGCCACTGTCCTTTTCCAGCCCTTTGCCATCTACTACTTGAGCCCTTAAATAGAATCATAAGTAGTTTCCCTGCCAGTCTCTTCCCCCCTCTGCCCTAGCACTCCGGAATTCCTTTTTGTAAACACTTAGGGATCATGTACCTCCCTCCCTGTATTAAAAACCAACCTAAGGACAGTTTCCTGCTACCTATAGGATAAATTTCAGACTCCTTAGGATGGCACTGAAAGCACATGGCACCCACCTGGCCGAGCGCTCTCCTGCTCCTCCCTCCCTCTGCAGCCTCCATGCCTAGGCTCCGCAACCGCAGAACTAGTTCACAGGCCTCCGGCATACCTTGGCATTTTATGCTTTTGTGTCCTATTGTTCCTTCTGCCTGGAATATTCTTTCCTACCTTCTCTGCCTGGTGAATAACTTCAAACACCCCATGTTGCTCAGCTCAGCGGGCTCTTCACCCGCGGAGCCTTCCTTTCCTCATCCATGCCTTGCTCTTGCTCCTCAGCCCTCACCCGCTATGATCTGAACAAACCTTTGCTCTGTAGCTGTCATCCTATATTCTTGTATGGACATCTCTCCTCTATTTGATCCTTTATGCCTAAAAAGCCAAGATCATGGCCTAGTCCCCTCCAAACCCACGGCAGCTGACGCTGGAGATAAAGCAGCTCCAACGTGCAGGTCCGCTCCGTGATTCCCTCCCTACTTGGTAGTTCTCTAGAGAACTACCAACATGCCACCCTTCCTCCTACAAAGTCAATTACTAGGTAAAGAAACAAAACTTCTTTATTTCAGGCCTTATCAGAACCTATAACTTTTAATATTTAAGTAGGTGACCCTAGAACTCGTTTCTCAAATGAGTGTGACCCTAGAACACATTTCCAAAAACATGCCTAGGAACAGCATTACAGAACACATATACATAGGTACGGAACCCTCTAGCTGGGCAAACCCCCACATTTTATATGTGAGAAAAGTGCAGTTGAGGGAGATTGAGTCACCCAAGTTCACAAGCTGGATAGTGGGGGGAGCTCCTTCTAGAAATGAGGTCATGGTGGACGGCATTGTGTCCACTGGCATCAATCATAGTCCATCAATTATGAGGTGTGAGTCATTTGGATCTTGAGGAATTGTCGCCCAACAGGTCGTTTAGCAATGGTGGGGCAAGGGTGGGGTGGGGTTGGAAGTGTCAGTAATAAATCTTAGACCCCATAAAAGATGAGGCAGGAAGGAGTGGCCACAGAGAGTGGGCGGTCATAACGAGAGACGGCTAGGGAAAGAACAAAGGGCAAGCCCCACACATTTAGATCATTTTCCCTATGTGACTATCATGCCAACTGTTATTACTCACAGTAAACGCACAGGGTAAAGCCAGATAAGGGTTCTAATCTGATTAATCATGAAAACGCTCCAGGAAGTCGTCACCATTATACTAGGTTTCCATAGCAGCATGGGAACCCCGGCCGGGAAAAGAAGGGAGATGCTTCATGCTTAGAGCAGAGGAGAAAGCATGCATGAGACCATCAGATGTCCTATAAAAATATGACATTTTCTCTAGGTCATCGGGCAAACCAGATTTGCAATCGGGACTTGCTATGGTTTGAATGTGCCCCCCAAAGTTCATGTGTTGGAAACTGAGTCCCCAGTGCAACAGTGTTGAGAGAGGGACCCCTCAACCTTGAATTTCCTAGCCTCCAGAATGTAAGAAATTAATCTGTTCTTTAAAAATTATTATCCAGTCTCAGATATCCTGTTACAGCAGCACAAAATCTAGTAAGGAAGGACTGGATCCAGAGAGCAGGTCTAGACAGGAAGTTCATATTTTCATCCCGGTATTATCTTCCCTTCTATAAGATACACTTAAAATTTCATTCAACAAACTATATTCCAAGTGCTGTACTTGGTGCTGGAGACACAGCAGTTTACAAACAAGATAAAGATCACTGCTTTCTGGAGCATGTAATGAGAAAATCACTTCCTCTTTGTATTTTTTTGTTTCCAAAATCTAATAACCCTAAGGTATTTGTCAATGGAATAGATAGTTAAAAAGCAAATCATGTGTTTTAAAGAGTCCTTTCTCTCTTATATATTCTCCCATCATCACTGTCACCGTATACTGTGTGGTTTCTTTATTTCTCCTTCCTCCTCTTCTTCTTCTTCTTGTTCTGCTTCTGCTTCTTCTGCTTTTCCTGCTTCTTCTTTTTGTGGTACTAGGGATTGAACCCAGGGACATTCTATCTCTGAGCTACACCCCCAGCCCCTTTTATTTTTTGTTTTGTAACAGCATCTCATTAGGTTGCTGAGAGTCTCCCTACATTGCTGAGGCTGAGGTCTCCCTCAAATCTGCAATCCTCCTGTGTCAGCCTCCCAAGTACCAGAATTACAGGCATGCATCACCATGCCCGGCAGTACCATATGTTTTTTTTAATGATGCTTTGAATAATCAACTCATTTTCTCAGAGGTTGGTGACAAGAGTAAGAAAATAATGTTGAAATTCCTCTTCCCTCTGACTGTACTTAGGGGTGGGTGCCTAACGGCATCAGGTCAATGTACCCTAAACAATTAGAGTTAGGAAGAAATTCTGTATCTCTCTAGCATTCCTTATTTTGAAAAACCCTTTTTGTACTTTTAGAAAGTGGAAGTTGCATGCCTGGCATGGTGGCACACACTTGTAATCCCAGAACTTGGGAGGCGGAGAACAGAGGATCCGGGTTCGCAGCCAGCCTCAGCTACTTAGTGAGGCCCTCCGCAACCTCGTGAGACCCGGTTTTAAAATAATGTACAAAAAAAATAGGGCTGGGGGTATAGCTCAGAGGTAGAACGCCCCTGGGTTCAATCCCCAGTACCACAAAAAAAAAAAAGAAAGTGGAAGTTGCTCACATATGAGCTTCATGATCCCCTTCATGGGAGCAGAGCCTTAGCTTTTTCCTTGAAACCCATTCCAGCTTCCAGAGACCAACATTCATCTGCTTTCATGTGAGCACGCTGCTCAGTGCTTCCTACCCTGAGTGTGTACAGAGCCTGGCTCACAAAATGCCTTCATGTGTTCCCATAGGGGTGGGAAGCATCTGGTGTGAGGATGGTCCCTCTCCTTCTTTTGCAGGACATTTTAAAACAACAATCTGTACTTGTAGTATTCATTCCAGCTCAGAAAATGAAGCGTGGCTGAGAACTGTGAGTATCCATCATCCAAAACCCAGATCTTCCTTTTCTATAGATATTTTTATCCTAAAATATGTAGGATTTGAACCTGGATGTAGGTCACATAAGGAAGACCATAACAGCATGTATAAGGAAAACAGGCTTTAGATCACCAAATTCTGTTGCTAAGTGTTTATTAGTAAAAAGCCTAAGGCCAAATAGTATAATGATTCAAAATACAGTTTTAGACCATGGTGGATTAGAGATGCCTGTGAATTCTTACTATGCTTCACTACATTTATATTCTTTTTATACTTACAGTAGTTATGGCGAGTTGAGAATAAATCCAAAGCTGGGGGCATCAAGGTCAGGTCCTTGGCTTGACAGCCCCCAAAGCTCAGTTCTGCCAGCCTTTCCTGGGGCGATCTGCTTTTTGGGAAAGATTCACCTTAAATGCCCATCCAGGAGCCAGAATGTCAATTTCTTAGTTCATCATGAGAAACACACCCAAAGACCATCCAGCATAAGCATAAGACAGTAGCTGTTCAGAAAATCTTGTCCCTGTTAAAAAAAAAAACTGTCACAGAAGCCGAGCATGCACAGATGGTGTCTTGAAGGATGAATTCAGTAAAGGAGTTTGTAGATGTTTTGCCACATTTGCTAGGCTGGTGAGTCTAGAACTATCCCAGGGATCCAACAGCCAAACCCTCCGGAAGGGGCTCTGGTGGTCTGAGCACTCTCTCCCTGCCTCTGGCTGTGACACTCCACCCGTGCCTTTCCGCTTAAGGTTGTCCTGCACTCCGTCCAGCCCCTGCCCGCTCTATGATCAAAGTCTATCTCCAGGTTTACCAGGCTGCAATTGCAATTGTTGTCCTTCCAAGATCACACTTTAATTGCATTTTAGATGCTTCCAAAATTCTTCACACACACAGGATTGATGTCCTTGTCCAGTTTTATAAATAATGCTAGCTGATTTCTCACAGGTCAATTTTATTTTTCTTCGCTCCAAATCGGGACTTGTGTCCATGTATGGACTACAATACTCAACAAGGGGATGAAGAATACAAAACAGGGCCTTGTAATCACCAGCCTGGGACCTTCGAGTAGTCCATTTTCATGCCAAATATTTGCCTGGGTATTTGCTTTTGAAGTTTAAAGTTTAAATGCCAACCGGTTTTTTCCATGAGTTCTTTGAATCCTTCCTTTGTTTAGTAGGCTCACGAGGTACACATTAGCTGTTAAATGAGATTAGGTTCTGAGTTAACAGTGATTAAGTGGTAGGGTTAGTGAGTAGAGTCTACGGACACAGAATTTAAACATGAAATAATAATAATAATAGAATAGGATGGGGCATTTAACACTTGAATCAGATACTAGCTTCTCAAACTGAAGGAGCCAACAAAATGTTACACTGAATTTAACACAGGCTTATCCCATGACTGGTCAGAAATAAACATAGGCATTGTACTCATAATACAAATTAGGATCCCACAAGTGACTAATTCCAAATTCGAAAGATTTATTCAACCTCACATAGTGGGAATGTATTGCATAGCTATTCTGGTTCCCAGGCAAAAATAAATTAACAGGAAGTCATTGTGAAGGTCATTTATGAGGAAATCCCAAACCTCCATCTTACACCTTTATAAGAAACAACAAAATGCGTCCCAAATAAGCTCAGGTAGAAAAAACTCAGGATCTGGTTCGAATGGATTTTTTAAACCACAGAGAATCCTATTTTAGGCTTTTCTTGAGCACTTGGAAGACCTGGTGTTCTGTTAATGTGAGGTGAAGACAAAAGATACCACAGGAAACCTGTGGTGGAACACCTAAGCCATCATTCTGGAAAAAAAAAAAAAGAGAGAGAACAATGAAGTCAGGTGCAGTGGCGCACACTTGTAATCCCACTACTTGGGAGGCTGAGACAGGAGGATCGCAGGTCCAAGGTCAGCTTCAGCAATTAGTGAGAACCTCAGCAACTTAGTGAGGCCTTGTCTCAAAAAATAAAAAAGGCTGGGGGTATAGCTCAGAGGTAAAATGCCCCTGGGTTCAGTTCCTAGTCCCCCTCCCCCCAAAAAAGGACAATGGCCTGTCTGCTGCATCTCCTTACCATCATCCCATATGAATGCACCACCCCAATTTCAATCATACCCAATAAAAGTGTGTGTCTTTAAGAATACCGTATCCAAATGCAGTCTTTCCAGAAACCAGGAATGGAACGCACCATTTCTCCTAGAACTCATTTGGTTTCTTTCTCCATTTGTAATCAGGCATTAACACCTGCCTGCTTGACCTTCTCGGTAACTCTCTTACTTATTAATTCTCTTGTTGTTTCAGGAAGTGCCTTTCCACAGGACTGCCAGGTGAGGAAGGCAGGATTCTTATTTTCAGCTCTTGGGGGTGATTCAAATGCCTACGGGTAACACAAATCCCAGGGATTGTTTTCCTTCACAGGAATCAGGTTGGTCTCTAATTTTGCCTACACAAATCATTAAAACTCCAGAAAATATTCCAAAGGACACCTTCCTGGTTTGGGAGTTTGGGTTTGTTTGTTTGTTTGTTTTATCAAATTGTAGAAAGGACCCAAACTCTTTTTGCATGCTAATTTATGTAAACCATATTCTTGCTGGAGGCTTCAGAGAGCCAGGGAATTCCTGTGAGCACTCTGTTCTTCCACTTTATTTCATGCTTTCTTGAGCACATGAGTGTGAAGAGGTATTGTTAAGCCAGATAGCTTGGCCCAGCCAAGGCCTTCCAAAAGGAATGTGCAAATATGGGAAAATGTCCCAGGATTTCTAGCTACCAGCACAGAACCTGATGCCTACGAAATATCAGCCAGAAATGCCAAGTTTCTCAAGAATCATGGTATTCTCAGCCAGTGCCGTGGGAGCTTTCTGAGAAGGAAATGGTTCAAAAAGCAATTCTCTTCAGTAAAAGATTAAATCTCTCCACGGCCTTGAACCTTCTAATGGATTCCTATCACTATTAGAATAAAATCCCAAACCACACAAGATGGGTGCTTGGCCACCTGGCCCACTTGGTTCCCTCCAGCCTTCTCCCTGGCTCATGGGCTGCAGCTCCAGCAGACTCCTGGCTATTCCTCAGACTTGCCATATATATTGGTATATTCCTCACCCAGGGCTTTTCTGCTTCTTTTTCCCCCTTCTGAATCTTCCCTTCTGAAGAAGTATGTTTTACCCTCTCCATTCACTAGATTACATATTTGTTTACCTGTTGTTTTCTTTTCTGCTGCCTCTCTGGAATTTGAACTTCATGTTGGGGCATTTTCTCTGTTGTTCGCTGCCTTATCTCTAGGACCTAGAATATACTAGACACTCAAAAAATATTTCTCTAGTGATGACCAAATAGCAAATTATCTAAATATACTAATTACTTTCATAAAAATAGAGAGCATCTGTTGTGTTCACCACTGTATTCCTACTGCCCAGCTTAATAAATGAGCAGATTGTAATCACAACTATGTCCTTCTGCATTGCAAGAGGAAAATAAATCCTGCACTGTCTTAATGGACCTCATATTCTACCAACTTGAGTACACAAACACATAAGTACACAATGATACAGGAAGCTACCAGGAAGAAATAGCAGGATCCTGTGTTACAAAGTATGCAGGATACTGTGTTACAATAGGATTCTATGTTACAAAGTATATAAGATCCTGTGTTACCATGGCAGGATCCTGTGTTACCAAGTATGTGCAAAGCATGTGTTACAAATGTACTCCTTCACATTAGATGGAACTCAGAGAAGGTGACATTTAAGTTGGGTCCTGTCTGATAAGAAATCACAAGCCATGCCAACACGTAGGGTAAGAACATTCCAGATGGACAGAGGTGACAGCAGAAAGGCTCTCAGGTGAATGCAAACTTGGCATGCTGGAGACAGTCAGTGTATATGTTGCATAGTTGTTAGGAGTGCGGCATGAGAAGCATTCAGAGAGAAAGCTCTCAGTCCAAATCCCGCAGAAAGCTGTAAGCCAGGGGAAATAAAGTCTATTACAGAATTATTGGAAGTGCGGGTATATGTTAAGCAATGAAATGACACGGCCCAGTGATCCTGGCAGGAGATGATGGTGGCTGGTCGAAGTTGAAAGTACTGCAGAGATGGGAGTGAATTCAAGATATGTTTTAGAGGTGAAATCAGCGTTGGCAGCTAGGGAAAGAGAGGAACGTGGATACTACCTGGATTTTTGACTTGAACAACGTAGGCATTAGTGATGCCAGCAAGACAGAAAACCGAGGGAGGAGCAGAGGTTCTGTTTTGAACATCTTAAATTTAAGAAGCCTATCACATATCCAGGTAGACAAGTCAAGAAGGCTGTTTCATATTTGAATATGGACTTTAGGGGAAACTTCAGAGCAAGAGATGTAGACTGGGGCATCCGAGTCATATGGACGATACATAGAAAAAAAGTACTAGATGAAATTACCTAAGGAGAAGGCATGGCTAGGTAACATCAACGCTCTGACTTTTTCCCTACAGCAGGCCAGCATTTAAAGTTACAAAAAGGAGGAATAAGCACAAAGGACTAAAGAGCAGTTAACAGTGAGTTAAGAGAAAAATCGGCAGCACGGTGTCCTGGAAGCAAGAAAAAGAAAAGTGTCTGAAGAAGAGAGATGGGCAGCTGCCAAGTGATCTAGAGAAAGAAGCCTATTAAGATGAGTACTCCCAATCTCCACTGTTTGCGGCAGCATGGGAATTGTTGATGTGCTTGCGAGACCAGTCAGAATCCCATCGTGGAGACGGAGCCCACATGGAAAGGATTGAAGAAGGAATGAGAAGTATGAAAGTAAAATCACTTACTTTAAACAATGATCTCTAGTTTTGCTGTAAAGGGAAGCACTCCATATACGGAATCTGGGATAATGTGCATTTATACAGTTCCACTGTCCACTGGAAACTTAAGAAGGATGTGAAAAATTAGTTCCCATATAATATTGAAGGGACAGTTTCTTACCATATGTATGACTAATATTGTGGTGTTATATCACATGGATTTAAACTCCTCATTGATTCTATGAAAGCCTGTAGGAAATCATAAGTGGAGATCACAGCTAAGTAGATTGTAGGATAGAATAGAAAAAAGTTCCAACATAAACTTTCTTGGCTAAAACTTCCTGTATAGGCACTCAGAGAAATTTTTCTCAAATGCCACAGTAACTAGGAATTGTGCCTGCTCAGAAACAACCAGGTCAAGACAAAAATGACTTCATCCTGGTTGAAATGTACCTGGTTTATCTTAAGCTGATAGCAGAGTCAGGAACATTCCGGGCACCAGGGTCTGGTTGTAAAGTTCTACCTACCATTCTAATGGTTTAGTGTATTTACAGTTTGCTGGGAAACTATGCAGGAAAAACCAACTAGGGTTACTCTGGAGTGATCATGGTGACTAAAATCAACATGACTGCAGTCTTGTCAAGCTGAGTATGTATAGCACTTTACACAACAGTTATTAATAAGAAACAGCATATATCAACTGAATTAATAACCCCAATCAACTTTGGATGAACAAGCAAGGGAACGCTATGGTGAGAATTTCAATGGTTATATTAGGTCATGTTCCAGAAAGAATCTTAGACAGCTTAAAAAAATACACATGTAATTGTAATATGCATAAACAAACAAGGAAATTTAAGGTAACAGAATGAATAAGGACTAGGTAGGGGCAAGATTTCTCATGGTATATATTTTCATTTCCTTTTGATGTTTGAACTCTGCAAATGTATTAACTATCCAAAAAATTAAAGGTTTGAAAATTCAGAGTTTCAGTCCTAAGCTAAGGAGACAGAAAACTGGACAGGCCTCAGCAGTCGGGCTAGGATGGTGTTTGAGTCTTACTTTGGGTCGCATCAGAGAAGAAACAGGGAGGGTATGAGCTCTATGCTGGTTAGATAGAAGCAGAGGCTAAATATATGAAGGGGAAGTCAGTGACCAGGAGCCCAACCTAACATTTCACAATGCTCAGGATAGGGGAATTAAGTATTATTATCATGAATGTAATGCAATAAGCAGGCATATATATAAGAAAAATGTCCTAGGGACATCCATTCTAGGATGAGTTGTTGTTTTCTCAGAGTATAACAACCAATTTGTACATGTTAGACTGCCTCCAAAAAGGGGGGAGGGGGATGTCAGTTCTACTGAAGCTGGGAGATAATGACAACAGTAAGAGAAGAGGACAAGTTGCTCACATGGACCCCCAGGGGTGGGGGAGCCCCAGCCCTTTCATGTCTTTCCCAAGGTGGACCTGCCAGATACAAGCACTATTTTGAATATGGAAAGTCCTGAGATTCCTACCAGGTTCACTTACTGTGTTCAATTTTGATGCTGTTGTGCCCAGCATAGTTTGGCCTTATTAGTGGGTCACTATTTCCCCTAACATTAATGTGTGTGTGTGTGTGTGTGTGTGTGTGTGTGTGTTTGTGTGTGTGGTACTGGAGATTGAACCCAGGGGCATTTTACCACCGAGCTACACCCTAGCCCCTTTTTATTTTTTGGTTTGAAACAGGGTTTTGCTATGTTGCTGACAGTCTCGCTAAGTTGCTGAAGTTGGTCTCAAACCTGCAATCTTCCTGTCTCAGGCTCCCAAGTACTGGAATTACAGTTCCTCCTATGACATACTGGTATCTTTACATCTCTCAGGACCTAAAACTCAAGACTTTATCAAATTAGACTAGTTTGTTCCTCCAAACAACCATCACCAGCTATTTTTACTTTTTTTTAATTGACAATTTTAGAGCAATTGTAGGTTTACAGAAAAACTGAACAGAAAGTAGAGAATTTCTATATGCTCTATATTCCAACCCCCCCATATACACAGTTTCCACTATTATTAGCATCTTACATTAGTGTGGTACATTTGTTACAAATGATGAGCCAATATTGATATGTTACTCTTAGATAATGCCCAGCCAGGTGTGGTGGCACATGCTTGTAATCCCAGTACTTGGGAGGCTGAGACAGAGGATCACAGGTTGGAGGACAGCTTCAGTAACTTAATGAGGCCCTCTGCAACTTAGTGAGACCCTGTTTCAAAATAAAATAATAAAATAGGGCTGGGGGTGTAGCTCAGAGGCAGAATACCCCCTGGGTTCCATCCCCAGCACCACAAAAAATTAATTAATTAATTAAGAAAATAAATAAATAATGCCCACAGTTTACATTAGGATTCACTCTTTGTGTTGTTCATCCCATGAATATTGACAGGTATATGTCTTGTACTCACTATCACAGTGCCATACAGAGTAGTTTCACTACCCGCGAAATCCTCTGTGCTCCCTGGACTTTGCCCTCTCTTCCTTCCACCCACCATGACCAGGGACCTTTTATCTATCTCCATAGTTTTGTCTTTTCCAGAATGCCAGGCAGTTGGAATTAGAGTATGGACCCTTTTCAGATTGGCTTCTTTCACTTAGTGATATGCATATAAATTTCCTCCATGTCTTTTTGTGGATCAATAGCTCATTTCTTTTTAATGCTGAATAATATCTCATTGTATAAGTATACCATAGTTTATTTAGACATTCACCTATTTTAAAACCATATTAGTTGTTTCCAAGTTTTAGCAAGTATGAATAAAGCTGCAATAAACATTCATTCTAAGGTGTTTGTATAGACATGGTTTTTAACTCATTTAGGTAAATACCAGGAACACAAAGTGCTAGATTGTGTGGTAAGAGTATGTTTACTGTTTTAAGACAATGTTAAACCATCTTCTGAAGTGGCTGCACAATTTTACATTCCCACCAGCAATGAATGAGTTTTGTTGTTTCATATCCTTGTCAGCATTTGATGTTATAAATGTTTTGGATTTTAGCCAATAAAATGGGTATACAGTGAGATCTCCTTGTTGCTTTTATTTGCAATTAATAACATGATATTGAGCAACTTTTCATATGCTTATATGTCATCCATATATCTTCTTTTGTGAGGTGTTTTTCATCTTTTTCCCAGTTTTAACTAGTTTTATTATTGTTATACTGTTGTGGCTGCTGCTGTCTTAAGAGTTCTTTGCGTATTTCAGAGACTGGTCCTTTATCAGATATGTGTATAACAACAAAGGAATTTTTCCCTCCCCTCTGAAGGTTCAAGTTGGCTGAAATAAACTGACAATAGATCAATAACAGAAGAGGGCATACAAGATTATTTAGCATGCGCATGTGCAGGAGACCCATTCAAAATATGAACTTCAAAGGAGGACCAGATGGTTGAGGCTTAAATGCCCTCTTCGTGGAGGAGAAGGAAGTGGCAAAAATAGGCAATTTTAGAGGGGTAGTAAATGATTTTTTTTAATGTCAATCCACCATTATTGGAGGAAACCCTGCACTGTCACTTTTAAATAACACATGGCCCGGCCCAACCCTAGGGCCAGATGATAATGTCCAGCTGCCAGGCATACTCAATGACCCGCGTGACCAGGGACAGGGTCTTCTGTGTTCTGCTGTTGACTGGCAAAACTGTAGCTTGGGCCGGGGACCCAACCTCGCTTTTTTTTGGCATAATCTGTCATCTTTTGGGGGCATATTGAAGAAAAGAGTCCAGGTGGAATCAGTGAAAAGGATTTTCTCACAGGCTTTGTCAGTGCGCTCAGCAATTTCATTCTTAATTGTGTCCACAGGATGTTGATGAAGAAGATGCAGCTCTTAAAGGAGGTGTTACCCTTGGCCAGGCACACTTTGTTGTAGCCTCCCTCCATCTGGCATTGCTCAAGGGCATAAAGAACATGGTATGGTTGACGTAGACATTGGTCTGGATGGCCTTAACAGGTAGGTACTTCTACTCTGCACGGAACTCGGTCACTAGGTTCTGGGACAGCAGAAAGAGGAGATGGAGCCCCCAAAGGTGTGCATACAGGTTGCATGGGGAGTTACCTGCAATGCAGGTAGCAGCATTTGAGCTGCACCATGAGGGCTCAAAGGAAGGGATGTTGTTGTGTGGCATGCTCCACAAGGCTCCACTGTCCTTGTGTCACCCAGGCCAGAAGGAGCGGCTCTTCGGTCAGCCTGTGGTAGGTAGGAAATTGAGCTCCAGCAGAACCTGCTTGAAGCAACCCATCACCACACTTGCTAAGATTGGGGCTTTTGCAGTTCCACTGGGCCTTGAGTTGATGTACATGCCTGTAGCAGTGTGAAGGACCGTGCCGAGGCCCGTGCAGGCTGGAAATCCAGGTGTGGTCCTGGCATTCACCATAACAACCACCGTCTTCTGTGTGATGGAATATCACCAGCCTGATTGACGGCAGTGATGCCTACAGATGTTCACAGGCGGAAGTGGGACAGTAAAGGATTTCTAAGGAAAATGAATGAGCCAGGAGAACAGACAATAAATAGCCTGGGACAAAGTTCGTCTGGGCCTTAGGTGTGATGTTTGATAGGGGAAGCCCTCTCTAATCTTCTTTGGTTAATCATTAGTAAGAGGATTGAAGGCAAATGTGTTTCTTTGGCAGAGCTAGTCATTAGGTAGACAGAACTTCAGAGATAGTCCTTCCCTGAACTGACTGCTGCCCAAGTCTCAAATAACATATTTTGGAGTGTCTTTTTTCTGATCCCCAACATGTGTTTTGCAAGTAGTTTCTCTCATTCTGTGACTTGTCTTTTCATTCTCTTGTTTTTCATAAGATCAACATCATCCCTGTGAAATGAGACTCAAACCATTATTCACGACTAGTTATTTTCCCAATTTACAGACATACTTTGTTACCTCTGGAGTATCTCTAGTCTCATGCCCACTGCCAATAGCTTATTGTGCCTTTTTTAGTTAAT